>JAUCBJ010001051.1:0-76759 GCA_032718475.1 Nemertoderma westbladi | reverse complement strand
TTTTGCAGAGTCGCAGAGCATTCTGAAGTTCCCCAGTCTGCCGCTAGAGGGCGAAATTTCTCAAATTGACAACTATATGGTGGCCATGAATTGGTTACTAGGCAGTAATACTGCATTTTGCAACGTTAGGCCTATTGCTGACCGAACGAAAACTGCCCTGGTTCATGCAGGGATCGAACCCATGACCTACGGGAGATGTGAATTCAATGCAACCACTACACCAAGGTGGAACAGTATCCTTCGTTTTTGTTTGTTGACGTTCGGATTTGTAAGACTCTCATTTAATACCTGACACAGACTATGCGTCAGTGAGGCACTAGACTATGCCTCACTGAGGCATAGACTATGACTCACTTAGGCATAGACTATGCCTCACTGAGGCACTGAGGCATAGACTATGCCTCACTGAAGCACTGAGGCATAGTCTATGCCTCAGTGCCTCAGTGAGGCATAGTCTATGCCTCAGTGCCTCAGTGCCTCAGTGAGGCATAGTCTATGCCTCAGTGAGCCATAGTCTATGCTCATTGCTCAGTGGCATGTTAGCCTAGTGCCCGGAGGCATGTCTGTGTCAGGTCTTAAATGAGAGTCTTACAAATCCGAACGTCAACGAACAAATTCGAAGGTTACTGTTCCACCTTGGTGTAGTGGTTGCGTTGAATTCACATCTCCCGTATGTCATGGGTTCGATCCCTGCATGAACCAGGGCAGTTTTCGTTCGGTCAGCAATAGGCCTAACGTTGCAAAATGCAGTATTATTGCCTAGTAACCAATTCATGGCTACCATATGGTTTTCACTTTGAGACATTTCGCCCTCTAGCGGCAGACTGGGAACTTCAGAATACTCTGTGACTCTGCAAAAGATATAGCCCATATTGTAATAGATATCGCTTGGGGGGTCAAAATTAAGTAATAATATATCTAAATAAGTCTCAAACATCTTGCCTCATGGCTCGCCCCTTAGAACTCTTAAGCAATATAAATTCATAGTTTTGCGGGTTGTAAATAACAAAGCTAGAGAAGATGCTAATTTTCAAATAATACGCCATCTAGCGGCAGACAGGGGAACTTCAGACTACTCTATGTCTCCGCAAAAGATATGGCCTATGCCGTAGTAGATGCCTACCGAGTTTAAACCTATTCGGAATGAAAATAACAAAGTTAGAGAAGATGTTAATTTTCAGATCATATGCCCTCTAGCGGCAGACTATGGAACTGCAGACGGCTGGATATAGGTAAGAGTAATTAGTAATCAGAGGTGTCACGAGAGGAGGGGGCGGGGCGCTTGGATACAACTATTATTAATAAGCTGTTGCTTGGTTAAAGCTAATTGGGGGTCAAAGGTCAACGATAAAGCTGTCTGGATATAAAGCTGTCTGGTTACAAGTAAGGGAGCTGTATACCCTATATCTAAGTATAACGAGATGGAAGTCAATGAGGTCATATAGAAAACAATATATAAAAGTAATACAATTAATTAATTTAAAATAAAGTACAAATAAATACAATTAAATAAATTATAATTAAATACAAATAAATAGGTATTAATAAAAAAAAAGAGCTGCGGTGTTACTTATGACACCCTCTTGAGCCGGCTTTGTGACAGTTGGACAACACTGATGACCCATTGTGTGTCAGGGCGCTAATCAGTCTGATTATTTAAGATAATCAATTAAACCCTAATTAGGAGTCATAGGACACCTATTAGGGTTTAATTGTACTAATTAATTGATGACACCTGTCAATTAGGGTCTAATTAGTCGAATTGGTAGGTGTCACCCAGACAGCCTGGCGCCAATGACACCCATTGACACCCATATGGTGATAATTGGGTGTCATATGACACCCAATGGGTGTCAGTTGGGTCCAAGTGTCACAAAGAGGAGGAAGCCTATACTACTCAAGCCATTGTATTATTGCAATTAACATCAGAGTTTGGAACATTTGTGTTTTGGACTTGGTATCATGCCATAATACTTTTATACATTTGATTTATTGAAAATGAGATACAAGGACTACTTATGTTAATACTTTTTTCAATGTTGCTTGTAATTCTTGAAATTCCATTAAATTTCTTGCCTAATAATCCTGCTCAGTAGAAACGAGTTGTCAGCTTAGAAAAACAATCACTAATGGTTTCCCAGACTTTAATCTATTATCTACAATATTATATCATAAAAAATGCAATAATTAAAGGCTTAGGGTGACCAATTTTGAAACTGGCTCAAATATTCTTGTTGTGGTGATGTGAAAATACTGGGTTCGATCCCATATCAAGTCTTTTTGTGTATATTTTCGTTGTTAAAATTTAGGCAGTTTCGTCACTCAGTTTACTAGCTTTTCTAGCATATTACCGGTACTGTATTTTATTTGAAAAACCCCCTTTTTCTCAGTAATATTTTTAAAAATGGGTTAATTAATCTAAATATATTTCACTAAGATTCCAGAAAAAATTACTTACGAAAAGTAAAAATAAATTTAAAAAATACTTTTTTGAGTAGTTTGACTGGACTTCTATGACATCGATGCCAAGCTGCCAATACGAAAGTTTTTTTTAAAGTAAAAGTTTGGTTAAATTTTCTTAATTATTTATTTAAATTTCTTAAGTACCGATTTTGGGATTTGCTCAATTTTAATCTGTATCTAATAACTGAGCCTCGTCCTGCGCGATGGCCCCACGAACGTGTGTAAAAATGAGTTACCGAATTACCCAAAATACCAGAAAACAGTTCAAAAATACAGTACCTAATTATAACTGTCAATTGGTAATGGAACTGGAACTGGTTACAGTTTTTTTTTTAGTATTTTTGAACTATTTTGGTGTTTTTTGGGGTGTTTTGTGGTAATTCGTAGGACCTGGAGCTTCTGCCTAAGAAATCCAATACCGATACAGTGATAACCACTGTATCATTGGATTTCTGTTGAAGGTAATACTTTTTTCCAAATAAAACAATATCGTCCCTTTCATTTTGAACCACCTACTGTATGCCATTATTGCCGAAATGGAGATTGTTGCATTTCCTATGTTAAAATGTATTCTAAATCCGATTAACAAACTTAGAAGGCCATACTCCCACGTATAACTGAGATATTTATCGTTTTAAAACTACCTATAGGGCCTATGCCAGTTTTGCATAGACAGCATGATAAATAATTTTTTTTTAAATCAACCTATAATTACGGTGGCTGAAAGCGGCCAATATAATTCACTACTTTTTTGATTTTTATTTTGATCAACATTTTTTTCTTGAATTTCAACCCGGGTTGAAATTAATTTCAACCCGGGTTGAAATTAATATCAACCCGGGTTGAAATTAATATCAACCCGGGTTGAAATTAATATCAACCCGGGTTGAAATTAATATATAATGTATAATTAATAATGTATAATACATTTTACTATTATAAGTAGAGTAAGCCCGGGAAAAGTTGATATAAAATTGGAAACAACGAATGAGGAGCTAGAATTGTTGTTTATTATGATAGAGGGAGATTTGTTTTATGTTTTTAAAACTTAATAATCGAATTTGTATTAAATGTTTTAATGTTTTTTGAGTAATCATACAACCTATATGTATTATGACACCCTCTTGAGCCGGCTTTGTGACAGTTGGACAACACTGATGACCCATTGTGTGTCAGGGCGCTAATCAGTCTGATTATTTAAGATAATCAATTAAACCCTAATTAGGAGTCATAGGACACCTATTAGGGTTTAATTGTACTAATTAATTGATGACACCTGTCAATTAGGGTCTAATTAGTCGAATTGGTAGGTGTCACCCAGACAGCCTGGCGCCAATGACACCCATTGACACCCATATGGTGATAATTGGGTGTCATATGACACCCAATGGGTGTCAGTTGGGTCCAAGTGTCACAAAGAGGAGGAAGCCTATACTACTCAAGCCATTGTATTATTGCAATTAACATCAGAGTTTGGAACATTTGTGTTTTGGACTTGGTATCATGCCATAATACTTTTATACATTTGATTTATTGAAAATGAGATACAAGGACTACTTATGTTAATACTTTTTTCAATGTTGCTTGTAATTCTTGAAATTCCATTAAATTTCTTGCCTAATAATCCTGCTCAGTAGAAACGAGTTGTCAGCTTAGAAAAACAATCACTAATGGTTTCCCAGACTTTAATCTATTATCTACAATATTATATCATAAAAAATGCAATAATTAAAGGCTTAGGGTGACCAATTTTGAAACTGGCTCAAATATTCTTGTTGTGGTGATGTGAAAATACTGGGTTCGATCCCATATCAAGTCTTTTTGTGTATATTTTCGTTGTTAAAATTTAGGCAGTTTCGTCACTCAGTTTACTAGCTTTTCTAGCATATTACCGGTACTGTATTTTATTTGAAAAACCCCCTTTTTCTCAGTAATATTTTTAAAAATGGGTTAATTAATCTAAATATATTTCACTAAGATTCCAGAAAAAATTACTTACGAAAAGTAAAAATAAATTTAAAAAATACTTTTTTGAGTAGTTTGACTGGACTTCTATGACATCGATGCCAAGCTGCCAATACGAAAGTTTTTTTTAAAGTAAAAGTTTGGTTAAATTTTCTTAATTATTTATTTAAATTTCTTAAGTACCGATTTTGGGATTTGCTCAATTTTAATCTGTATCTAATAACTGAGCCTCGTCCTGCGCGATGGCCCCACGAACGTGTGTAAAAATGAGTTACCGAATTACCCAAAATACCAGAAAACAGTTCAAAAATACAGTACCTAATTATAACTGTCAATTGGTAATGGAACTGGAACTGGTTACAGTTTTTTTTTTAGTATTTTTGAACTATTTTGGTGTTTTTTGGGGTGTTTTGTGGTAATTCGTAGGACCTGGAGCTTCTGCCTAAGAAATCCAATACCGATACAGTGATAACCACTGTATCATTGGATTTCTGTTGAAGGTAATACTTTTTTCCAAATAAAACAATATCGTCCCTTTCATTTTGAACCACCTACTGTATGCCATTATTGCCGAAATGGAGATTGTTGCATTTCCTATGTTAAAATGTATTCTAAATCCGATTAACAAACTTAGAAGGCCATACTCCCACGTATAACTGAGATATTTATCGTTTTAAAACTACCTATAGGGCCTATGCCAGTTTTGCATAGACAGCATGATAAATAATTTTTTTTTAAATCAACCTATAATTACGGTGGCTGAAAGCGGCCAATATAATTCACTACTTTTTTGATTTTTATTTTGATCAACATTTTTTTCTTGAATTTCAACCCGGGTTGAAATTAATTTCAACCCGGGTTGAAATTAATATCAACCCGGGTTGAAATTAATATCAACCCGGGTTGAAATTAATATCAACCCGGGTTGAAATTAATATATAATGTATAATTAATAATGTATAATACATTTTACTATTATAAGTAGAGTAAGCCCGGGAAAAGTTGATATAAAATTGGAAACAACGAATGAGGAGCTAGAATTGTTGTTTATTATGATAGAGGGAGATTTGTTTTATGTTTTTAAAACTTAATAATCGAATTTGTATTAAATGTTTTAATGTTTTTTGAGTAATCATACAACCTATATGTATTATGACACCCTCTTGAGCCGGCTTTGTGACAGTTGGACAACACTGATGACCCATTGTGTGTCAGGGCGCTAATCAGTCTGATTATTTAAGATAATCAATTAAACCCTAATTAGGAGTCATAGGACACCTATTAGGGTTTAATTGTACTAATTAATTGATGACACCTGTCAATTAGGGTCTAATTAGTCGAATTGGTAGGTGTCACCCAGACAGCCTGGCGCCAATGACACCCATTGACACCCATATGGTGATAATTGGGTGTCATATGACACCCAATGGGTGTCAGTTGGGTCCAAGTGTCACAAAGAGGAGGAAGCCTATACTACTCAAGCCATTGTATTATTGCAATTAACATCAGAGTTTGGAACATTTGTGTTTTGGACTTGGTATCATGCCATAATACTTTTATACATTTGATTTATTGAAAATGAGATACAAGGACTACTTATGTTAATACTTTTTTCAATGTTGCTTGTAATTCTTGAAATTCCATTAAATTTCTTGCCTAATAATCCTGCTCAGTAGAAAGTTTGTTAAAATCGTTACATTTAAAAGCAAATTTGACCAAAATCCTAGAATATTATTTGCAAACAAAATTAGAATCAAAAATTCCGTTTTACAGGAAAAGTCAATTTTGTCATTTAGGTTGTTTGAAAATGAAAGGGACGATATATTCGATATTAAAACGAATCGGAAGTCACTCCAGAGAAATTGAGACATTTTGCTGATATTAGTTGAATTTTGCTAAATTGAAAATGAGTGAAAAAAAGTGGTATTGAGGCGTACGACAAAAACGGACATTATACTGTAATTAGTATTATTGTTGTGACTTGGTTGCTAGGCAACTGGCGTACCGACAGTACAGCACTTAGGTATGCAGCACGACTCTACTCTTGTGTATATTATACACACCAGTACTGTTATACGTACCCTAAAAAGCACCCCCTACCCCCACTATGGATTACATTAGTGATGCGGAGGTCCGGCCACTAGAGGCCAGTGGAATTACCGGACACAATCTGCCTCACAGGCGTCAGTTATCTCCTGACCGGCTGCCTGTCTCACCCCCTACTGGAGAGAGAGTGGCCAACAATTCTGTGAGTCCCTTTCCTGATGACCTTTCTGGCCCAAACCCTGGGTGACCAGGGAGGCCAGATTGTGAGGGGAGAGGGATTCTGGAGTTGGAGGCTACTCTCATGTTCCACCCCGACCAACAAGCTATTGGTGAATCTGAGGCAAGTCACTAGGCCTCAGTAAACACCTTAACACTCGGGTCCGTAATGCGACAAGGTGAGCTGACTGCCTTGGTAGATACAGTAAGCTTTCTCTTAGCGCAGTGGGTGTTCAAGAGCACCGAATGCAGACTGGACAGACTGATGAGGTTCTGATTAAGGACATGGGGCGGCGACTCGCCCTCGCGTCAGCAGATGATAGTGGCAATGGTGGAATTGGTCTATTGATAAATCCAACTGCACATGCAGCATTGGACAAAATAGACCAAATCTCTAACCGCATCATCCGTTGCCACTTTTAATGTTCTGGAAGACTGGCAAAGAAGTTTCCTGCTGTAAGCTGGTTCTGATTTTGTGCTACTCTCCAACTAGTGTTGCCCCTGTAGAGGAGGTGGACAATTTCTACCAGAATCTACAAGCAGCTACTGATGGAGTGGATCAGCATGCATTATTAACATTCCTGGGAGACTTTAATGCAAGTCTGCATCAATCACCTACATCGCCCTGGGTCTATAGCAATAGTGTTAACCGAAATTCCGTCCATCTTCAGGATTTTATCTCTGGAAATCGATTGTTTTCGGCTGGAACCCAGTTCAAGAAGCGAACTGGAAAGCTATGGACTCATAGTGGACCAAGTGGTCACAAGTCCCAGATAGACCCTATTCTGTTTCGTAGGAAATACAGGAGCTCTATACAAGACTGTAATGCATTTACACTTCGACCCTTCTCCAGCCTTATTGTGGCCAAGATAAGACTTAGTCTGCGTGCTAGCAGAACAAAGAAATTTGCCTTGCCGCGCGGCATGACTGGTCCTCTCTGTTACAACAGCCAAGTGTGAGATCCAGCTTCACACTACAGCTGAGCAACAGGTATGAGGTTCTTGCCTTTAAGGCGGCCGATCACTGCGAGGGCTATACTGCCTTCACAGAAGCAGTTAAGTTAGCAGCTGCAGAAACAGTTCCTGTATACACTCGAAACAGGAAAAGAGCCCCCTGGACTGACAACAAAATTCAGAAGTGCCGAAATGACCTCTATAAGGCGGAGAAAGAGTCCCGACTCAAACAGACTACAGCGGCCAAGAATGCAGTTAAGGCTGCATCTAGGTTCCTGAACAGGCAGTACTCTGTTAATCTACAGGAGCTAATAAACCAACAGGTTGATGCCATCAATGATGCTGACGAAAGCAGGCAATCATCCCAAGCATGGAAATCGATCAACTTGCTTAGTGGGCGGAAAAGCCAACCAACCACCAAGGTTAAGGCTGAATCACCAGCCGATCGCCTCAATGGTTGGAAAGCCCACTTTGAAAAGCTCCTCACTAATGACAGGGTATTGCCTGATAGCTTTATAGAAGTAAAAGTGTCTGAGTCTGTACTCCCAGATATTCCCATTGGCGATATCTCATTTACAGAAGTGAAGGCTGCTGCAAAGAGCATTAAGACCAATCGTGCCAGTGGAGTAGATGGTGTTCCCCCTGAGGTCTTTAAAATACCTGAGTGTTTAAAGCTCATCTATCCCATCATAGTATACATCTACCGAACAACAATAGTCCCACAAGAAATGAAAACAAATAAGTTGGTGCCAGTTCCCAAGAAGGGCAACCTAACACTCTATGGTTCTTTTCGGGGAATCTCATTGATCTCGATTGCTGCAAAGCTATACAATAGAATTCTATTAAATCGCATCAGGGATCCAATTGAGAGACTGCTCCGTGGAAATAAGAATGGGTTCCGTAAAGGACGTGGGACCATGGAGTCCATTTTGGCACTTAGAAGGATAATTGAAGAGTTATCAAAAAAGAAAGACAGGCATCTGGCTGTTATCTTTGTTGACTTCTACAAGGCCTTTGATTCAGTCTCTCGCTCACGTATATTCAGCATACTTTCATTATATGGGATTCTCTGATTGCAGCAATCAGATAAGTATACGATGGTTCGACAACATTTGTGTCTACTGTTGGCGGAGACACAGAACCGTGTTATGGGGCGTCCTCCAGGGTGACACACTTGCGCCATTTTTGTTCATAATTGTGGTTGACTATGTTCTATGCATGTCCTTAGATCATCATAATGATGATGGGGTGATGATAACTCCACCTACTGGCTCCAGAAGTCGAAGAAATCCTGCCAAGTACCTAACTGATCTAGACTTTGCTGATGACTTAGGAGTACTCTCAGAATCACTAGAGGGAGACCAACAGCTCCTCAGCTCATTAGAACAGGCTGCTTCTAGTGTTGGTCTTTTTATTAACTCCAGAAAGACCAAAAGTTTGACAGTTAGCTTTGAAAGTCCTCAGCAAGTCTCTGATCGGAAGAGCATAAGCTCAAATGATGGTATGCTCGAGCATGTGGACGACTTCTGTTACCTGGGATCATGGATCCGGAAGTCAGGTGAGGACCTTCGAATACGTAAGGGAAAGGCATGGGCAGCCTTGAATAGGCTTTCCAGGATTTGGAAGTCACCGAGAATTAATCGGAAACTTCAGGTCCGATTATTTAGAGCAGCAGTAGTTCCAGTACTCCTCTATGGGAGTCTATGCTGGGCTCTATCTGCTGAGGACACCAAATCTCTTGATGGCACATTCACAAGAATGCTACGCCGGGTTCATTGTGTCAAGTACAATGCAAACATCTCCAACCAGACACTATATAACATTGGAGGTGTCTCATTGGTTCCCCCAAGCTTGACACTAGAACAAAATCGCCTCCGCTTTGCTGGACATTGCTTTCGCCGTGAGGACCAGACAGTGCATAATCTTGTACTTTGGCAGCCTCACGGAGTGAATAAGCATATTGGACAGCCCATGACTTTCTTGCGACGCATCTTAAAGGACACTGGCCTTGAAGATGCGGATGATCTAGCAAATGTCATGGGTGATAGGGAGTTGTGGCGGTGCAATTTTGTCGAATATATAATTCATTTACTTTACATTTTTTCTATCAGCTGTTACATCAATTTCTTTACCTTTTTTTTTATATATATATATAATGTATTTAAATATATAATAATATAATAATATTATGTATAGCTGTATAGTCAGCATGTAGCCTACAGCTGTACCGGCGCTGCGGTACAGTACAACAGTCAACGCAGCTGATAGAAAAAAAGGAAAAGTAACTGAGGAACAGTTAATAGTAAAAAGGAAAAGTAACTGAGGAACAGTTAATAGTAAAAAGGAAAAGTAACTGAGGAACAGTTAATAGTAAAAAGGAAAAGTAACTGAGGAACAGTTAATAGTAAAAAGGAAAAGTAACTGAGGAACAGTTAATAGTAAAAAGGAAAAGAAATATAATTATTTCTGAAATAGTAAATGTGGACTCAAATAATCAGAAAAAAGGAAAAGAAATTGAATTAAATAAAAAAAAAGTAAATATGGCCTCAAATCCCCACCGTAGATAACTGGATTGCCTTACACGTTATGTTTATAATGCTGATTATAGTGTTTTCCGCTACTTTTTTTTTTATGGAATATAGTCCTTTAACTCTACTTTAGTAAATTTTAAAAGGAGTGATATCTCTGACGTGTGATATCAGTCAAATTCACAAATTTAATTATATTTCAAATTTAGTAATTTTGAGCTGCGGTCAAAACTGAAAGATATATTTTTTTTCCTGATTGTTTGTGATATATAGTCCATCACATGTACACACTGTAGGTATATTGGCTGACTATGAAATTTAGTAGCTTAATTATATGAAATTAGCTTAATGTAATTTTATCCTATGTACGTTTTATCCTACTGTTCCTATGTACGTACAGTAGCTTGCATATATAGGCCTACAGTACAAACACATCATATACATGCAATGCAGTTCTGTGTTACAAAATAATAAATCCATTATGATTAATCAATAATTGCAATGTGTGTTTGTATGGAGTAGTGCATGAATAATGATAATGACACCTTGTATGTGTAATCGACCACCCAACTCATGAATCTCATTCATTGCACCAATTCCATTAATTATTAGGTAGATGTAATAAACACCATAGCGATGTTATGAATTACAGTAGGGGCCTAATAATATGAACAGAAATATTGTTACATGTGCTGGTTGATCAAGAGTATTTTCTTACAGCTAACGTTGAGTGGCGAATATCAATGTTTCCCCCCTAAGTCGGCTGCAAAGTAAAGTAAAAAAGTAAGTAAATTTTCTTCGGCCACTAGGCCAGGGATTACGCACAAAGTCTGACGACTTATTTCCAGTGCGGTCCCCCCAGAACTTTACTCCCCAGAGGAAACTCCAGTACTCATTTAGCTACCACTTGATGTAAGGCAGAGATGCGCCCTGGCTGGTCCCTTTAAAGCATTCGTGCCGAAACGAAAACTGCCCTGGCCCATGTGAGGATCGAACCCACGACCTACGGGAGATGTGAATTCAATGCAACCACTACACCAAGGTGGAACCTAAAGATTATGATCATGCAAGATCATGATCACTGATCACTGATCAGAGTTGTTGTGTTTCGTGTACCCCGGAATAAAAAAAAACACATATCAGTATAACTAAAATATATCTATCCTCCATATATAATCTTGTAATCATATCTGCGTAAAGCAGTGCAGCAGTATACAACATGTACTGCAATAGCTGAATAGGCATAGTAGTGCAGAATACATACTACTGATTCTGACTGTCAGATACATGACTAGACTCATTTCAGGAACATATCTACTGTGTAGGCCTATGTTATATCAAAATCCCCTTGAGCCATGAAAGTAAGCGAGCTTTGCATACGGGTCGTACCACTATCTCAACCTGCTTCCGTCAGAGGACACCGCACTTTTTAGAGAGTAATCTTTCTTATTCTCAATTGATACAACATATTAAATTAACATTTTGACATGTCATAATGTCAAACTGTAATTTTCAATTTAACATCTTGACATAGTCTATATCTCATGTCTATATCTCAATTTGTAAATGACATTTTTACATAATGAGATGTCAAAAGTCAATTTGATTGCTGTATAAAATGAGAAAAAGAAAGTTTACTCTCGAAAAAATAGTACGGTGGCCTCTTTGGGACACCGTATCGATGGAATCTATCCAAACTTGGTACACGCTTGTTTTTTAATTTATTTAATTTAAATTTTTAATTTTAAACGTTAATAACTCAGCCAAATGTTAATGAAATTTAACCAAACTTGGTACACATGTAGTCTGAGAAAAGTTTATAAATTTTCCAAGTAGAATTTACGTGTAGCCTTTGAGAAGCTAAGATAATAGCAGTTACAGTATTTGTGTTAATTTCTGTGATAAACGGCATTTTCAGCGTGTCCTTTCATTGAAATTAATTATTAGAAGCCCTTTAGGCTTATTGCTGTCAAAAACGTATCTTTATTTGTGTGTCGGGGTGTATCTGTATATGTACATTGATATTGGTTTGAATTTTTTTTTAAAGACTGATTTCACTGGTACGTGTCATCCGAAATTATGATGATATATCGCCTGATTCAGTTTACCAAACTGTACAATCACATTAAAAATAGTATGATCGTTTCTCGAGATATCATCAAAGGGTGGTAATTACATCTACAGGTATAGGACATCCAGCGAGAGAAGCGTAAAATCGGATGGAGGAGAGGCATACGGAAACTGAGAGAAAGAAACTATAACGAAGTTACGTTAGCTTCAAAAGAAATGACTTGTTGGGTCTGTTTGGAGTAGTGGACTTATTAGAAAGTGTAACTCTAGTGTAAATATTAGACGCAAGTCCCACTTTCTGGGAGCGACACGCTTCTTTGCGACTAAAACTCACATTTTATTAGCAATGCGCCGCCCTACTCAAAGCTTTATAAAATCTATAACAACCACCCTGCCGTGTTCATTTTTTGTATCCACTTATAGTATTCCCTAGCCTCCTTTTTAGTGGTTGGAATACGGCCAATGAGAGACTTTTTTATTTACCTCTCACCATTGAACTTTAGTAGTATACCACGTCATCAATAATTTACCTAATGTAAAAATCAATGAAATTAATATCACTAAAGCAAGCTACTACAAAGCCATACCACAACCGCAAAAAGTAACTACTATGTCTGACTGTACGTGTGCGATCCCTGCTTATAATACTTATAATAATTAATAAATTGATCATTAAAATAATGTTGCATTGTAATTATGTAATATGTATGTCTGTATGTACTGATGTATGTACCACTCAGCCAGTCACAGTCCATACAGCCATAACAGTGCAGTTTTGATTTAAATACCGATATACTGATATATACACTACACTACTGCATTATGCAGCTGTGTCCTGATGTCTGCTATTCCAGTAGGCCTATTCAGTACCTATTGGGTCTGGGTCTGGCTGTCTTGGTGTTTGGGTCCATGATGTTCTATCTCTATCATCTATGATCTATTCATAGTCATATGCTCTGCTCATATGGCCAGTGCTGTTAAACTACATAGTTGAAAGGTCAACTAGTTAAGTTGTCATTTGGTGTTATTTAGTTAAAGTGGTTTTAGTTAATTTGTCGCGACGAATTTAGTTAGTTAAAGCGTTTTTTGAAGAAAAATAGTTGAACTTTCAACTAAATTCTAACTAAATTCCAAACCTTAACCATACCACCATTACCGATCACACTGTACTATTCGGTCTTCTTAAAAGTAATGGCCTCTCTATCAGAGGCCTATTTGCCGTTTACCTATCACCCTATCAGAGGCCATGGTTGCCTAGTTCTACTTCTAGTGCAGTAGTGCTAATGTACCTACCGGTTACCTACCTATATAATATAAAGATTTATATTATAAATTTATATATACTGTATATGGATAAATAATAAAGCGTTTGGGTTTTGAAAGCAATAACACCTATTTCTGAACATGTTGCTATTGTAACAGTGCTGTCCATCAAAAACGACTGACTGTGGTTTGGGCCCAGTGACTGTCGATATCGTAATTGTTGTATAACAACCTGTTGCTATGGTTACATGTATTTTTCAAAATTGTGTTTTAGTTAAGTTTTAGTTAACTTTTTAACTTTTATTTAACTAGACACCTCAGAATTAGTTGAAAAAGTTAGTTAACTAGTCATTTTTAATTATTTAGTTGGGTTTAGTTAAATTGTCACTACAAAATTAGTTGAACAGCACTGCATATGGCAGCATGGTATACAGTATACAGTAGTTTAGGTTAGTAATGTACAGTAATGTAAATATTGCCATTTTATTTTGTAGTATTTATTTTTTTAATTAATCATAGCTTTCTCGCTAAGTCCGCAGACAAAATAGGTACCAGTATGCCACTGCCAGACTGCCAGTATAGTGACGCAAATACGAATTTATGACCATTGTAAAAGCTTCTGTGGGATATAACTGGCCCCTTTGCTTCGCAATCCAGTTTCCCCCTAGGCGCTGGAATACTCTAAAAGGGTTCTCTAACTGTATATATATTCCCCTTGCCCGCAAGGTACCGTTACAGGTGTTTTTAACGGACATAAAAGTCATTCTTCTATATACGTGTTTTAGCGGACATGGTAAGGCAAAAAACCCGCAATACGGCAAATACTTTTACACAGCTTAGCCGTGATGATTCAGATTACGACATCTAACAGCTGGTTGCTTAAATGGAAACAGCCATTGGACGCATGGTTCTTTGTTTGGCTTCAGCCAATCAGAGCGATTTTCTCTGTCGATGTGGAGCTTTGAGCCGATCATACTGGGATTGTTCAGTCTTACAGTTTTTTACTGATACTTTGTTGTTATTGCTGTCTAAGCCAGAAACAACGGCTCTAGAAAGAAACATTAGTAGGCTTAAGATTATAGAGCGTATGACTGTTATCAATGCAATTCATAACACAAATCAATTCATATCACGGCACAATTTGGACACTCAGTACATATCACTGTACATATCGGTTCATATCATATCCTAACCTACCGTCTTAATGTTTTTACTGTTGTCATATTTTATATCAGTTGATTGAAGATTATTTGGAGAACGTTTATAAAGAACCCAAATTTCCCAATTTTCTTGATACACTACAGGTTAGAGAGGCGGGTTATATATAGCGATTGCGACTTATATTGTTGTGGTTTGTATTGAATTTAATGCTATTTGATAAGCACTACAAGAGTCAATTGCTGTTCGCTTTATATATGATAAAATACATTGACGGTCGGCAAATTAGTGAGCAGTATTGTGTGTTACCGGTAGTGTGCCTGATTGTGACTGATAACTAAGCATTTCCTAAAGAATGCGCCTCATACGTGAATTATAAGCCTTACCGACTTACCGTTGTGATTAGTATAAGTCATATCTCTGTTTACTTAGATAGAGCGCCACGTCCTAAAGGAACTGTTAATATTTCCCGAAAGTGAATAATATTAGTCAGAAATTATTTATTAACGATCAATCGAATAATACAGTAGGCTTCACTGCAATAATAATCTAAGCCCTCAGAATCCAGTCTCCCGGGTATATCCAGCGGGTGAATGGACGCGCACTAGGCTGGCTTCTGCTAATGTTGTGTTTATTGGTATTAAATATTTGTCATCTTCTAAAGTATATTGATAAACCAAAAGACATATAAATTTTGGCAGGTTAAACTGCTAAAGGTCTTCAAAAGCGCGTACAATAACAGTCATTGACTTTATTGCAGTAAGCAATAAAGTTGAAAGTACCGGTCGACCGGTAAACCTGAACCGGTACTTCTGTAGGTCAGTAGGCCCAACTGCCAGAACCGGTACTGCCGTAGGTCCGTAGGTCCAACTGCCAGAACCGGTACTTTGGTAGGTCCGTAGGCCCAACTGTCCTAACCGGTACTTCCAGTATAAGTACATTAGTATTATTCGATTTGATTATTGTATACCAGTAGGTCTCGATATTAAATCGGGGACGCCTGGTTTTTATTGGGATTTTACTTAGGTCTATTTCTGTCAGTTTTATTTCCTAGTAAGTTAATATTGAGCTGAAGACGTGTAAGTCTGCTCAGATTGTTCAGATAACTGTAGGCCGGATTGTTGTCGGATTGTTGTTGGGTTTGGAGAGATTACGGCGTGTGTAGAGTTTGTCCGATAGAGCGCCAGTTAGTAAGTTGGGGCAGCCATTGCTGTAAGGTCAATCCCCTCTTAAAGAATAAGTCGTACTACCGTGTTAGAACGCATACTAACTAACGATTTTGGAATCTGCACATACAGTAGTTTATTTAGGCTTGGTGGTAGTCTGCCAGCGTTTGGTTTGTATTTTATTTGAGTATTCTGTACGGGTAGCGTAATATTTATTATTCAGAGTTTATGCGATTATTCGCAACATTCATGTCCCCAAGTTTATTCCTACAGTAATTGTGTTTGTTATACATACCGTTATAGTTAAATTAACCCCGGTACTACACGGGCTGCTTGGCGTAGGTAAAGACTGGTGACTTTGTGCTCCGGTCACTCCAGCAGATGCCGTGGTTCTTTTAACTGTTCAAGTATATTTAACTACTGATTATTTGTTGTACCAGTACTTGTACCTAATTTAGGGTTTAGTGTACAGTGCTTTCCGAAGTAATTAGTGTGTAGGCAGTATATTTGTGTTGTAAAGTGGTTAATAGGCACGCTGGATCTGGTAGTCCGCGGTAATTAACTTCTAGGTAGGAACAATCCGTGATACATAACGTAGTACCTATAGCGATACGGTTATAGGTCGTCAGGCGGTGGTACTTTCCTATCTGGACAACGCAGTGTATTTACTACTACTTATTATTTTAAAATACCGTAGTACCCTGTCCGTTGTAATAACCAGAATTCTAACCCTTTGTTAGGCTGGTTTGTAGACTTCCTGTAAAATTACCCTAAAAATTTCGTACGTAATATTTTTGTTGAGTTTAATTAGAGATTTAATCTCACCCGTATCGTAAGTAATTGTAGTATTAAGTAACTTAGGTAAATTAGAATTATCTGTTTTAGTGTCCCATAGGTAGCACTTCACTGAGAGCGCATAGCTTCTGTGTAGTGACCCCCCAGAAATAATAACATTTATTTCAAATATTGACAAAACCCATTTAAACGGGTATATATATATTATAAATCAACTCAAACGATTTATCTGGCTGTTATCTTTGTTGACTTCTACAAGGCCTTTGATTCAGTCTCTCGCTCACGTATATTCAGCATACTTTCATTATATGGGATTCTCTGATTGCAGCAATCAGATAAGTATACGATGGTTCGACAACATTTGTGTCTACTGTTGGCGGAGACACAGAACCGTGTTATGGGGCGTCCTCCAGGGTGACACACTTGCGCCATTTTTGTTCATAATTGTGGTTGACTATGTTCTATCCATGTCCTTAGATCATCATAATGATGATGGGGTGATGATAACTCCACCTACTGGCTCCAGAAGTCGAAGAAATCCTGCCAAGTACCTAACTGATCTAGACTTTGCTGATGACTTAGGAGTACTCTCAGAATCACTAGAGGGAGACCAACAGCTCCTCAGCTCATTAGAACAGGCTGCTTCTAGTGTTGGTCTTTTTATTAACTCCAGAAAGACCAAAAGTTTGACAGTTAGCTTTGAAAGTCCTCAGCAAGTCTCTGATCGGAAGAGCATAAGCTCAAATGATGGTATGCTCGAGCATGTGGACGACTTCTGTTACCTGGGATCATGGATCCGGAAGTCAGGTGAGGACCTTCGAATACGTAAGGGAAAGGCATGGGCAGCCTTGAATAGGCTTTCCAGGATTTGGAAGTCACCGAGAATTAATCGGAAACTTCAGGTCCGATTATTTAGAGCAGCAGTAGTTCCAGTACTCCTCTATGGGAGTCCATGCTGGGCTCTAACTGCTGAGGACACCAAATCTATGGATGGCACATTCACAAGAATGCTACGCCGGGTTCATTGTGTCAAGTACAATGCAAACATCTCCAACCAGACACTATATAACATTGGAGGTGTCTCATTGGTTCCCCCAAGCTTGACACTAGAACAAAATCGCCTCCGCTTTGCTGGACATTGCTTTCGCCGTGAGGACCAGACAGTGCATAATCTTGTACTTTGGCAGCCTCACGGAGTGAATAAGCATATTGGACAGCCCATGACTTTCTTGCGACGCATCTTAAAGGACACTGGCCTTGAAGATGCGGATGATCTAGCAAATGTCATGGGTGATAGGGAGTTGTGGCGGCGCAATTTTGTCGAATATATAATTCATTTACTTTACATTTTTTCTATCAGCTGTTACATCAATTTCTTTACCTTTTTTTTTATATATATATATATAATGTATTTAAATATATAATAATATAATAATATTATGTATAGCTGTATAGTCAGCATGTAGCCTACAGCTGTACCGGCGCTGCGGTACAGTACAACAGTCAACGCAGTTGATAGAAAAAAAGGAAAAGTAACTGAGGAACAGTTAATAGTAAAAAGGAAAAGTAACTGAGGAACAGTTAATAGTAAAAAGGAAAATTAACTGAGGAACAGTTAATAGTAAAAAGGAAAATTAACTGAGGAACAGTTAATAGTAAAAAGGAAAAGAAATATAATTATTTCTGAAATAGTAAATGTGGACGCAAATAATCAGAAAAAAGGAAAAAGAAATTGAATTAAATAAAAAAAAAGTAAATATGGCCGAAAATCCCCACCGTAGATAACTGGATTGCCTTACACGTTATGTTTATAATGCTGATTATAGTGTTTTCCGCTACTTTTTTTTATGGAATATAGTCCTTTAACTCTACTTTAATAAATTTTAAAAGGAGTGATTTCTCTGACGTGTGATATCAGTCAAATTCACAAATTTAATTATATTTCAAATTTAGTATTTTTGAGCTGCGGTCAAAACTAAAAGATATATTTTTTTTCCTGTTTGTTTGTGATATATAGTCCATCACATGTACACACTGTATATTGGCTGACTATGAAATGTAGTAGCTTAATTATATGAAATTAGCTTAATGTAATTTTATCCTATGTACGTTTTATCCTACTGTTCCTATGTACGTACAGTAGCTTGCATATATAGGCCTACAGTACAAACACATCATATACATGCAATGCAGTTCTGTGTTACAAAATAATAAATCCCTTATGATTAATCAATAATTGCAATGTGTGTTTGTATGGAGTAGTGCGTGAATAATGTTAATGATACCTTGTATGTGTAATCGACCACCCAACTCATGAATACTCATTCATTGCACCAATTCCATTAATTATTAGGTAGATGTAATAAACACCATAGCGATGTTATGAATTACAGTAGGGGCCTAATAATATGAACAGAAATATTGTTACATGTGCTGGTTGATCAAGAGTATTTTCTTACAGCTAACGTTGAGTCGCGAATATCAATGTTTCCCCCATAAGTCGGCTGCAAAGTAAAGTAAAAAAGTTAAGTAAATTTTCTTCGGCCACTAGGCCAGGGATTACGCACAAAGTCTGACGACTTATTTCCAGTGCGGTCCCCCCAGAACTTTACTCCCCAGAGGAAACTCCAGCACTCATTTAGCTACCACTTAAGGATGCAAGGCAGAGATGCGCCCTGGCTGGTCCCTTTAAAGCATTCGTGCCGAAACGAAAACTGCCCTGGCCCATGTGAGGATCGAACCCACGACCTACAGGAGATGTGAATTCAATGCAACCACTACACCAAGGTGGAACCTAAAGATTATGATCATGCAAGATCATGATCACTGATCACTGATCAGAGTTGTTGTGTTTCGTGTACCCCGGAATAACAAAAACACATATCAGTATAACTAAAATATATCTATCCTCCATATATAATCTTGTAATCATATCTGCGTAAAGTAGTGCAGCAGTATACAACATGTACTGCAATAGCTGAATAGGCATAGTAGTGCAGAATACATACTACTGATTCTGACTATCAGATACATGACTAGACTCATTTCAGGAACATATCTACTGTGTAGGCCTATGTTATATCAAAATCCCCTTCACCAAAATACACATACAACAAGAGTTATACAATGGTTGTGGCCGGTCGAGATACCCTGACCTCAGCTTAGCAAGATAATACAAACAATGTGGGGCGAGCCATGAAAGTAAGCGAGCTTTGCATACGGGTCGTACCACCACTATCTCAACCTGCTTCCGTCAGAGGACACCGTACTTTTTAGAGAGTAATCTTTCTTATTCTCAATTGATACAACATATTAAATTAACATTTTGACATGTCATAATGTCAAACTGTAATTTTCAATTTAACATCTTGACATAGTCTATATCTCATGTCTATATCTCAATTTGTAAATGACATTTTTACATAATGAGATGTCAAAAGTCAATTTGATTGCTGTATAAAATGAGAAAAAGAAAGTTTACTCTCGAAAAAATAGTACGGTGGCCTCTTTGGGACACCGTATCGATGGAATCTATCCAAACTTGGTACACGCTTGTTTTTTAATTTATTTAATTTAAATTTTTAATTTTAAACGTTAATAACTCAGCCAAATGTTAATGAAATTTAACCAAACTTGGTACACATGTAGTCTGAGAAAAGTTTATAAATTTTCCAAGTAGAATTTACGTGTAGCCTTTGAGAAGCTAAGATAATAGCAGTTACAGTATTTGTGTTAATTTCTGTGATAAACGGCATTTTCAGCGTGTCCTTTCATTGAAATTAATTATTAGAAGCCCTTTAGGCTTATTGCTGTCAAAAACGTATCTTTATTTGTGTGTCGGGGTGTATCTGTATATGTACATTGATATTGGTTTGAATTTTTTTTTAAAGACTGATTTCACTGGTACGTGTCATCCGAAATTATGATGATATATCGCCTGATTCAGTTTACCAAACTGTACAATCACATTAAAAATAGTATGATCGTTTCTCGAGATATCATCAAAGGGTGGTAATTACATCTACAGGTATAGGACATCCAGCGAGAGAAGCGTAAAATCGGATGGAGGAGAGGCATACGGAAACTGAGAGAAAGAAACTATAACGAAGTTACGTTAGCTTCAAAAGAAATGACTTGTTGGGTCTGTTTGGAGTAGTGGACTTATTAGAAAGTGTAACTCTAGTGTAAATATTAGACGCAAGTCCCACTTTCTGGGAGCGACACGCTTCTTTGCGACTAAAACTCACATTTTATTAGCAATGCGCCGCCCTACTCAAAGCTTTATAAAATCTATAACAACCACCCTGCCGTGTTCATTTATTGTATCCACTTATAGTATTCCCTAGCCTCCTTTTTAGTGGTTGGAATACGGCCAATGAGAGACTTTTTTATTTACCTCTCACCATTGAACTTTAGTAGTATACCACGTCATCAATAATTTACCTAATGTAAAAATCAATGAAATTAATATCACTAAAGCAAGCTACTACAAAGCCATACCACAACCGCAAAAAGTAACTACTATGTCTGACTGTACGTGTGCGATCCCTGCTTATAATACTTATAATAATTAATAAATTGATCATTAAAATAATGTTGCATTGTAATTATGTAATATGTATGTCTGTATGTACTGATGTATGTACCACTCAGCCAGTCACAGTCCATACAGCCATAACAGTGCAGTTTTGATTTAAATACCGATATACTGATATATACACTACACTACTGCATTATGCAGCTGTGTCCTGATGTCTGCTATTCCAGTAGGCCTATTCAGTACCTATTGGGTCTGGGTCTGGCTGTCTTGGTGTTTGGGTCCATGATGTTCTATCTCTATCATCTATGATCTATTCATAGTCATATGCTCTGCTCATATGGCCAGTGCTGTTAAACTACATAGTTGAAAGGTCAACTAGTTAAGTTGTCATTTGGTGTTATTTAGTTAAAGTGGTTTTAGTTAATTTGTCGCGACGAATTTAGTTAGTTAAAGCGTTTTTTGAAGAAAAATAGTTGAACTTTCAACTAAATTCTAACTAAATTCCAAACCTTAGCCATACCACCATTACCGATCACACTGTACTATTCGGTCTTCTTAAAAGTAATGGCCTCTCTATCAGAGGCCTATTTGCCGTTTACCTATCACCCTATCAGAGGCCATGGTTGCCTAGTTCTACTTCTAGTGCAGTAGTGCTAATGTACCTACCGGTTACCTACCTATATAATATAAAGATTTATATTATAAATTTATATATACTGTATATGGATAAATAATAAAGCGTTTGGGTTTTGAAAGCAATAACACCTATTTCTGAACATGTTGCTATTGTAACAGTGCTGTCCATCAAAAACGACTGACTGTGGTTTGGGCCCAGTGACTGTCGATATCGTAATTGTTGTATAACAACCTGTTGCTATGGTTACATGTATTTTTCAAAATTGTGTTTTAGTTAAGTTTTAGTTAACTTTTTAACTTTTATTTAACTAGACACCTCAGAATTAGTTGAAAAAGTTAGTTAACTAGTCATTTTTAATTATTTAGTTGGGTTTAGTTAAATTGTCACTACAAAATTAGTTGAACAGCACTGCATATGGCAGCATGGTATACAGTATACAGTAGTTTAGGTTAGTAATGTACAGTAATGTAAATATTGCCATTTTATTTTGTAGTATTTATTTTTTTAATTAATCATAGCTTTCTCGCTAAGTCCGCAGACAAAATAGGTACCAGTATGCCACTGCCAGACTGCCAGTATAGTGACGCAAATACGAATTTATGACCATTGTAAAAGCTTCTGTGGGATATAACTGGCCCCTTTGCTTCGCAATCCAGTTTCCCCCTAGGCGCTGGAATACTCTAAAAGGGTTCTCTAACTGTATATATATTCCCCTTGCCCGCAAGGTACCGTTACAGGTGTTTTTAACGGACATAAAAGTCATTCTTCTATATACGTGTTTTAGCGGACATGGTAAGGCAAAAAACCCGCAATACGGCAAATACTTTTACACAGCTTAGCCGTGATGATTCAGATTACGACATCTAACAGCTGGTTGCTTAAATGGAAACAGCCATTGGACGCATGGTTCTTTGTTTGGCTTCAGCCAATCAGAGCGATTTTCTCTGTCGATGTGGAGCTTTGAGCCGATCATACTGGGATTGTTCAGTCTTACAGTTTTTTTACTGATACTTTGTTGTTATTGCTGTCTAAGCCAGAAACAACGGCTCTAGAAAGAAACATTAGTAGGCTTAAGATTATAGAGCGTATGACTGTTATCAATGCAATTCATAACACAAATCAATTCATATCACGGCACAATTTGGACACTCAGTACATATCACTGTACATATCGGTTCATATCATATCCTAACCTACCGTCTTAATGTTTTTACTGTTGTCATATTTTATATCAGTTGATTGAAGATTATTTGGAGAACGTTTATAAAGAACCCAAATTTCCCAATTTTCTTGATACACTACAGGTTAGAGAGGCGGGTTATATATAGCGATTGCGACTTATATTGTTGTGGTTTGTATTGAATTTAATGCTATTTGATAAGCACTACAAGAGTCAATTGCTGTTCGCTTTATATATGATAAAATACATTGACGGTCGGCAAATTAGTGAGCAGTATTGTGTGTTACCGGTAGTGTGCCTGATTGTGACTGATAACTAAGCATTTCCTAAAGAATGCGCCTCATACGTGAATTATAAGCCTTACCGACTTACCGTTGTGATTAGTATAAGTCATATCTCTGTTTACTTAGATAGAGCGCCACGTCCTAAAGGAACTGTTAATATTTCCCGAAAGTGAATAATATTAGTCAGAAATTATTTATTAACGATCAATCGAATAATACAGTAGGCTTCACTGCAATAATAATCTAAGCCCTCAGAATCCAGTCTCCCGGGTATATCCAGCGGGTGAATGGACGCGCACTAGGCTGGCTTCTGCTAATGTTGTGTTTATTGGTATTAAATATTTGTCATCTTCTAAAGTATATTGATAAACCAAAAGACATATAAATTTTGGCAGGTTAAACTGCTAAAGGTCTTCAAAAGCGCGTACAATAACAGTCATTGACTTTATTGCAGTAAGCAATAAAGTTGAAAGTACCGGTCGACCGGTAAACCTGAACCGGTACTTCTGTAGGTCAGTAGGCCCAACTGCCAGAACCGGTACTGCCGTAGGTCCGTAGGTCCAACTGCCAGAACCGGTACTTCGGTAGGTCCGTAGGCCCAACTGTCCTAACCGGTACTTCCAGTATAAGTACATTAGTATTATTCGATTTGATTATTGTATACCGGTAGGTCTCGATATTAAATCGGGGACGCCTGGTTTTTATTGGGATTTTACTTAGGTCTATTTCGGTCAGTTTTATTTCCTAGTAAGTTAATATTGAGCTGAAGACGTGTAAGTCTGCTCAGATTGTTCAGATAACTGTAGGCCGGATTGTTGTCGGATTGTTGTTGGGTTTGGAGAGATTACGGCGTGTGTAGAGTTTGTCCGATAGAGCGCCAGTTAGTAAGTTGGGGCAGCCATTGCTGTAAGGTCAATCCCCTCTTAAAGAATAAGTCGTACTACCGTGTTAGAACGCATACTAACTAACGATTTTGGAATCTGCACATACAGTAGTTTATTTAGGCTTGGTGGTAGTCTGCCAGCGTTTGGTTTGTATTTTATTTGAGTATTCTGTACGGGTAGCGTAATATTTATTATTCAGAGTTTATGCGATTATTCGCAACATTCATGTCCCCAAGTTTATTCCTACAGTAATTGTGTTTGTTATACATACCGTTATAGTTAAATTAACCCCGGTACTACACGGGCTGCTTGGCGTAGGTAAAGACTGGTGACTTTGTGCTCCGGTCACTCCAGCAGATGCCGTGGTTCTTTTAACTGTTCAAGTATATTTAACTACTGATTATTTGTTGTACCAGTACTTGTACCTAATTTAGGGTTTAGTGTACAGTGCTTTCCGAAGTAATTAGTATGTAGGCAGTATATTTGTGTTGTAAAGTGGTTAATAGGCACGCTGGATCTGGTAGTCCGCGGTAATTAACTTCTAGGTAGGAACAATCCGTGATACATAACGTAGTACCTATAGCGATACGGTTATAGGTCGTCAGGCGGTGGTACTTTCCTATCTGGACAACGCAGTGTATTTACTACTACTTATTATTTTAAAATACCGTAGTACCCTGTCCGTTGTAATAACCAGAATTCTAACCCTTTGTTAGGCTGGTTTGTAGACTTCCTGTAAAATTACCCTAAAAATTTCGTACGTAATATTTTTGTTGAGTTTAATTAGAGATTTAATCTCACCCGTATCGTAAGTAATTGTAGTATTAAGTAACTTAGGTAAATTAGAATTATCTGTTTTAGTGTCCCATAGGTAGCACTTCACTGAGAGCGCATAGCTTCTGTGTAGTGACCCCCCAGAAATAATAACATTTATTTCAAATATTGACAAAACCCATTTAAACGGGTATATATATATTATAAATCAACTCAAACGATTTATAAGTAGTAGGCCTGCCATACAACAACTAGGTCTCAAAATCAGTTGGACTACTGCTTAAATAACGGTAACAAAGTAAGTTAAAGTAACCAAGTGGCCCTAAATATTCAGAAATTCAATTATTCTAAAATAGTTGACATACCGGTATTTACCATAGGCTTATTATATTTATTTCTATAAATTTGAGTAAAATCATACCGGTATTCTGTAATTAATTCTAGTTCATAATTATACTTATATATACTATAAGTGTAAGCTGTATACCGGTATTCACGATAGGCCTATTATATATTTATATATATTTGTGCTAAATTTATATACCGGTACTCTGTGACAAACCTAGTTTGCAATACTTATATATACTATAAGTATATACCGGTATTCTAATACTGTAATTACCGGTACTAGGCCAATGGTCATACTGAACTACTAGACTTGCTTTAACTGTAACTATAGCAGTAAGCATTCAACTGTATAGCTAAACATGTCTGACACTCAGCAAAACCTGTCAGATAGTCTAATCGATACAACCATCTGTGACACAGATAGGAGTGTGGAGCGATTAAGAAAGGAGTTCAGCTCACCTCCTACTGAAAGAAAGGTCATTCCCCCACCAGTAGTATCAGACCCTAGGCTAATCCAACATCGTAGGTCTATCATCGGCACTCGGGCCCAAGTCAAACGGAACCAGGAAGCAGCTGTCCCACAGCAGCAACCGCCTAGTCAAGAAACTTGTTCCCAGCGATCCGATAGCTCCAGTAGTTCGGATACTGTTGAGCTGACCCCCGAACGCGGATTGCAGATGGCGGCTACAGCCTACTCGGACCCCCTTCTCACCCTTCCTGCCGCAGTGCTAACCACTATATTGATTGCGGTGGAGGAACATCAAGCCGATTGGGCGAGAAATAAGAGAGCGACCCAAGATAATTATGCGGGATACGCCAGGGAAGAATTGATGTCTATTGTCGAATCACAATGGAACTTTCCTGGACCCGGACTCCCATTAGATCTGTCCGAAGCTACTTGGGAAGATATCCACCGGATGGGAGTGACTAAAGATACAATGGATCCAGCTGTTTGGAAGAGGTCGGCAGCAGGATATGTGCAAGGGTTCTTCGGCTCCTTAGAGCGATTAGAAGAACAACTGTTTCGACAACCACAGGGACCTCAAGAGCAGGAAGAGCTGCTATATCAAGTACGTGAAAGAACCCTACGTATTAGAATAATCCTATCAGCCTTTGAGGAAACTTCCAAAAGAAGACAGGACACGTCGCTGCAGGTTTCTGTTAAGACTTGGTTCCAGCGGGTAGGTCGCAAAGTGCAAGAAACGGACCAGTGGAAATCCCAGCTGTCTGAGAGACTAACTTATGAAGAACCAACCGATGCCACCCTTTCTCAAGTGGAAGGCGAAGAGACCGCAGAAAAGCCACGAACGAGAGACGCCATCGACATTTACCTGTCCGACTATCAGCGATTCCTAGGAGACGAAGAGTTGAGGCGACGACTGTCTGGACTTTCCCCTAATAGTGAAGGAACCCAGCGTGTGTTAGACTCAATCGATGCTGAAATGTTAGCTGCTAACCAAGCTGAATTTGATGAAAAACTCCGCCTCACTAAAGTCCAAGAAGAACAAGTAAAGAAAAGGCGGATTGAAGACAAAAAGGCAGCAGCAATAGCAGCGGCATTGGCAACAGCAGAAGCAGACAGAAAAGCGGAAATAAAGTCAGCAGAGGCAAAGGCAGAAGCAGACAGAAAAGCGGAAATAAAGTCAGCAGAGGCAAAGGCAGAAGCAGACAGAAAAGCGGAAATAAAGTCAGCAGAGGCCAAGGCAGAAGCAGACAGAAAGGCGGAAAGAAAGGCGGCGGAGGCAGTGGCAGAAGCAGTACAGAGAGCGTCTGAGGAGACCGCCCAGCTGGAGTTGGAAAATCTGCAGGAGACGCAAGACAGCATCGGTAGGCAGTTAACAGACAGTCGAATGCAGATGATGAGTCTATCTACTTCCAAACGCCAAGGCTATACATCATCGGAGGAAGGGGATACCACCGATCCTGAAGGTGGAGGAAATAGATCTCGTCTAAGCAGGCGTAGAAAAACATCTCACCGTCATAAATTGCCTGATTTGCCCCCGGCTGTTAGAAGACAATTAGCTAGCACAACAGTAGGTAGTACAGAACCCACAGACCGAATTATTACTGTCAACAGACTCCCTACCATAGTTGATGAACCTGAGATAATTAGGCCTGTTGTTCCCAAAGTCACTTCTGTGCTAGAGACCCCTGTACTTCCAGAGCTTAGCTCTAAATTCCCCTTACACAGTACTACACTGCCTGTACCCGGTGGAACAGTCCATGCGAATACCCCTGTCCTGAGCATTGAGAGAGGAATCAAAGATTTGTCTCCCGTCGTCCCGCGTCAGCCCGCTACAATGTTGGCGACTCCCGCTTCGGCGGTTGAGTGGGTAGAGGAGGGACGGCGGGGGATGAACCTCCTGCTCGGACAGATGCAGGAGACTGTCCACCAGCTTAAGGGAACAGTAAGGGAAGGTAGGGCCGAATTGCAAGAAGTGCAGCAAAGTATCGCGCTAGAACGCGACAAATTAGTCAATATACAAAAGGGCATACCAATACCCCCTGTAACATTGTGCCAACCTGTTAGGTCTGAAGTATTACATGCGCAAGGTGTGGAGCCTACACGCATCTATACTGCTAGTGAAGTAGAAACCCCTATAACAAACCCTATTAAGGGTGAATATAGACCTGTTGTTAATGATATTCCCTATAGACCTGATAATGATCCGAGAAATTTATATACCGATAATTCGATATTAAATAACACGATGGCCCAAGAAAGCTTTACGCGTCAGATGGCTAGAACAGAAGCCCGCCAAGCGGTCAAAGTGGGAGAGATCGTCAAATTCAATGGAGATGAGATGAAATGGTTACCTTTCAACGAATATTACAAAGATAGCATACAAAACTCTGTACTATCTAACGGAGAGAAACTTAGATTCCTCATCAAGTGCTTGGAAGGACCTCCCAAGTTAATGGCGTTAAAGTTTATTGGACATCCAGAAGGATTGAGACAAGTTTGGGATACATTAAACATCAGGTATGGTAACAAGGATAACATAGCTAAGTATTTGTATGCAAAACTAGTAGCCCCCCGACACTTCCTTAGTAGCGGGATTATAGAGTTTTCCGATGAAATTCAGGAGATCTGTCGACAATTGGACTGGTTAGGTAAGTCTCATGAATACCAGAGTTCCATGGTTATTGGAGCCGTAGTCTCTACTTTACCAAAGGGTGGAGTATGTACGCGCTGGGACAAGAAAGTGTTGTACATGAATGAACAACAACGACGAAGTCCTACCATGGCGGATCTCATGACCTTCTTAGATGGTGAGGTGAAACTACAACTCATCAAGCAGTCCAGAGAGAAAACATCGGAAAATAAGGTAAGTGAGAAACCCGCTTCTAGGAGAAGAGTAACACCGGTGTGTTACACTGACGACGGCGAAAGCCAAGCTTCGCAAGAAGAGGACAGCGGGAAAGATACTGAGAGATCTTACTACGTTGACAAAAACTCAAAAGATGTAAGTAAATACAAGGCTCGAAACCACGATAGGAGAGAACAGGTTGCCAAGACCCCTCCTCAGTCTCCTAACAGAATGCGCGGAAGAAAGCCCGAAGAAAGAACGAGAGTGCATCAGGTTACCCAAGGTAAAGTAAGTAACATAAAACCTAACTGTGCGCTGTGCGACGGGACCCACCGTTTGAGTGCGTGTGCGGAATTTCTAAAGAAATCCCTTGTAGATAGACGTACAGTTGTGTGGGACAAGCGGTTATGCTATAATTGCCTCAGACCAGGACACCAACGGCGAACCTGTTACTCCGACATAAAGTGTGAAAAGTGTGGCGCGAAACATCACATCTTGTTACACAGTGAGTTCGAACGAGACAAACAGAGTCAGGTAAGCGAGCCCGAACTGCATGTCCAATTCAGTGATGTAAATGACACTGATCAGGAGTCTGAGATGGAAGGATTCTATACTGACGAATTCTCCGACACCAACGAATCCTGTTATCTAATTAATACCGCAGTGTATCGAGCACTTACTTATGAAAAGGACACCACCAATGAGTTTCCCCCAACTACCTTTGACAAACAACCATCTTGGAAAACTCCAACTTCCAATGTAGGAATCAGAGAATTTCCTGTAGTGCAAGTAAGAGTTCACGGACCAAACCACAGTTACATAGTGAATGCACTCCTTGACTCCGGCAGCACAGGAACATTCATAGATCAAGAATTAGCCGAAGACATCTTTGCTGGACAACCCAAATTCCGGACAAAATTGAATATGTCAGGAATTATGCAGGTTTGGAAATCTACCCTAACGGCAGAGTACTATGTAGGTGTGTTGTCCACTCCCCAGGATAAATCAGGATCACAAGGTATCAGGTCGGTAAAAATGGTGGCTATAAAGAACTTCGCTACTACTCAAGCAGACCTATATAATTGGGACGAGGATGAGAGCATCCAACATCTTAAGGTACCTCGATTCCAAACAGATTATCCTGGAGTGCAAATACTCATCGGCCAAAACGCGCACGAGGCGCTCGAAACATTGGAGAAACGGCCTGCTCAACCGCAGCCTCTGCAACCCTATGCGGTAAGAACTAGAGTAGGTTGGTACTTTACTGGCCCTTCCCGCAGGACTCTCGAAGAGAGAAGACCCCAAGAACGAGTATACCAAGTGAGTGATTGGTGCGAGGAGAACAGTGAGGTGGACGAACTAACTGAGGGAACACCATACTCCTCAGATAACGATGACACTTATCAACTATTCGATGAAGAAAACACCATCGACCTCCTTACAGAAAACCAAACTTGGAAAGATGAAGTGAACCTGTGTCAACTGATTCGCCCATCGGAACCCATCGCTTACAATGACGAACTCAACGATGAGATAGAGCGCTGCAACGCTAGAACTCGGGACGAACTGGCCGTACGATTCTTTACTCAGGAACTGGTAGAGCCCAATTCATATGATAAGGCTCTATCGATAGAAGAAGAAAGAGACAAGCAAATCCAGGAAACAACTACACGTTTTTTAAAAGACCAAGGTAGGTATGAAATCGGCCTGCCATTTCGAAAACGAGAACCTAGATTTATAAATAACAGACCCTTGGCAGAGAAAAGAATCGCTCAATTACATCGACGCCTTACGGCTAATACTTCAGCCAAAGAAATGTATCAAACTCAGCTGAAGAAATTTATAACAAAGGGATACGCGGAGCTAGTACCGGAAGGAACACCAGTGACCGAGAGAACGTATTACTTAACACATCATTACGTTCCCAAACCCGGTAAACCCCATGAAGTACGAGTCGTATTCGATGGCTCTGCTCTATATATGGGCCAATCCCTTAATTCCGAGTTGTTACCCGGACCCAACTTACTCCAATCTTTGTTGGGAATACTTTTGAGATTAAGACAATATTCCATCGCGTTCGCTTCCGATATCGAAGGAATGTTCTTACAAGTCAAGGCGCTGGATAGAGATAGAGACAGCCTGAGATTTCTGTGGTGGCCTGAAGGAGACCTCAACCAGAAACCGGTAGAGTACTGGATGACCATCCAGGCTTTTGGGATCATATCTAGCCCTTCCAACGCCTGCTCCGTAGTGCGAACCACTGCGAATGACAACAGAGACTCCTTCTCAAAGGAAGTGATAGACAATATAAAACGTAATATATACATGGACGACAATTTAAGGTCCCTTCCAGCAGTAGAAGAAGCCATAGCTGTCGCGAAAGGAATGGTAGAGTGTTTGAAAAGAGGTGGATTTCGGCTGACGAAATTTACTAGCAACTCCCGTGAGTTTCTGGAAGCCATACCGGTAGAAGATCGCGGAGCGAAAGACTTAGACTTAATAAAGGACGATCTTCCTGAAACCAAGACGCTTGGCTTGAAGTGGGACACGGAAAGAGATATCCTGTTTTTTCAGTTAAAACAGCGAGATAATCCAGTTCGGACCAAACGGATTTGTTTAAGTATCCTGAGCACTTATTTCGACCCATTGGGATTCATTAGCCCAGTTATATTGATTGCTCGGAGTTTAGTACAACAAATGTGGCTTGAAAACCACTCATGGGACGATCCGCTTAAGGGAGAATTGTTAAAGAAATGGATGAAATGGGAAGATTCTCTACCTGCCATCGAGAACTTTATAATTTCCCGTGCATATTTTGGCCATGTTCTTCCTACGTATTCCTATCAACTCCATGTGTTTGGAGACGCCAGCGACATGGGAATAGGTATAGTAGCATATCTGCGAGTCGAAACTCCGGAGGGAATCAAAGTCGCCTTGGTTACCTCTAAGGCATTGATTAACAACAAGTTAAAGGTTCCTCGAGCGGAGTTAAAGGCGGCTTTATACGCTACAGCCATCGGCCGGAACGTAACGGAACAAATCGACTATCCACTGGAGAAGACAGTTTATTGGACCGACGCTTTACTCGTGTTGGAGTATCTGACCAATGAAGTCTGTCAGTTCAGCGTTTTTGTTACTAACAGAGTAGCTATTATTCTTAGTCGCACAAAGATAGATCAATGGAGACATTGCCCTGGTATGATTAATCCAGCCAATATCGCCTCCAGGGGAGCAACTCCACAGGAACTGATAGATACTCCCGACTGGTTGAGTGGACCCGACTTCCTGAGCAAGGAAGAGGATGAATGGCCTCCTCACCTTACTACGGCGGAAATTAGACAAGCCAAGGGAGCGGAGACAGTCAAACCTAAAACCCGGGCGAGTAAATCGAAGTTATTTAAACCGACTATCGATCTATCTGTATTACAGGTTTCCGGAAACGATGATTCGGATCCACAATCCCTCGCCATAAATAAGTCTGTTGCGGAAATTCGAGATAGAGATTGGAAATCTGGAATACCAGACGTCTCGCAAGGAATCTCACCCCTGTTGCAGAGAGCGATGCATCACTACAGTTCCTGGAATCGGCTCTGTAAAGCCGTCACATATTTAAAGAGATGCTTTCATCATCACTACTCCAGGACGAAGACCACTAGTGATAACGCTCCATTGACATCTGCACAAGTTCATGTTATTAAAAACTTACCTAAATATAAGGTATCTGACAGTTTTCTAAAGGAGAAAATTAGTCACCAGGAGCATGAAGAGACCAATAAACAGATACTGAGACTCCTGCAATGCTATGAGGATTCCGAAAAGTATTGCCTGTTGTTGAGAAATCCGCAGATGCGCTTAAGGGATCGATTCTCTAGCACAATGATAGATGGGTTGATACGTGTTGGAGGAAGGCTCACCAATGCACCCTTATCCTTTGACACTAAATTCCCCATACTCATTAGAAATCTTGAAGTACAAATCAAGATGATTGTAGATGTTCACAGTAAGCTTTATCATGCTGGTAGAGAACGAGTTCTTAGCGAAATTCGAACTCGCTATTATTTTGATAAACCCCGTAGAGCTCTGAACCAAGTTCTTAGGAACTGCATACCCTGTAGGAAAGTATTCAGTAGGCCTTTAACACAGCGAGAGGCAGAATTACCTAGGGAACGAGTAAGCTTCTATGAACCACCTTTTACCAATACTGGTGTAGATTTATTTGGCCCTATTGAAGTATATCGTGCGAGGACTATAGTCAAGAGATGGTGTGTCATCTTCGTGTGCATGACTTGCAGAGCCATCCATCTCGATATGGTGAACGATCTATCTACCAACAGCTTCGTCTTAAGTTTACGACGACAGATCGCTCGCTTCGGTACGAGTAATACCATGAGATCGGACAAGGGAACGAACTTCATTGGTGCCAACAACGAAATACAGGCTTACGTAAAGGACTGGAACCAAAGACAGGTGGACGACCAGCTAAGGATAACAGCATCTAGCTGGACCTTCAATGCCGCCGACGCCCCTTGGTGGGGAGGAAGTTGGGAGAGATTAATTAGAAGTGTTAAGACCGCATTTCACTTTATAGTGCCATGCCGTGCGTATCTCACCGACGAACTTTTGCGGACGTTAATGGAGGAAATAGCTGCCTATCTCAACGAGAGACCGCTTATGCCAGTCTCATCGAGTCCCGATTCCCTGGAAGCGCTAACACCTGCGCACTTCCTACTGAAGAAACCGGTAGCCATGCTCCCACGATCGGAGATTGCCGACGGAGACGAATACTGCCGTCGAACTTGGCAACTTATGCAGTTGCTATCCCGTCGTTTCGCTGACCATTTCGAGAAACATTATCTGCCCACGCTACAACTTCGAACTAAGTGGTTTGCGCAGCAAGAAAACGTCAGCGCCGGAGATATGGTACTTATTGTAGATCCAGACCTCCCACGTAAACGGTGGCAGACAGGTCGTATCATCGAGACCCATATCTCGGAGGATGGTTTAGTGCGCTCAGTAGAACTCATCGTTATGCGGCGTAACTTCAAGAAGCCCGGCATAATCTTTGAGACGCAACAACTCAATCGCCCAGTTGGTCGTTTATGTTTACTGGAAAGAGACAGAGAACTCTCCGGAAACTATGGAAAGCAAGACACTCTTCCTACGACCACCTCCCTAATTCCTCAAACAGCTAGGGACTCCCAAACGTGATACGTCTGGAGTGGGTGTATGACTATATTATTTTATCTATTTTATTACATTTTATATGCGAACTTTATTATGTACTTTATTATAATCGTTTTTATTCAATTTTTATTTAGTAGAATGTTATTTTAGTGATTATTTAGTAGATTAGTGCAATATATTAGTGTTTATTATGTACGTAATTACTTATAATATATATTTAGTGCGACGGCGAGAAATAATTATTTTCTCTTTCCTTACTGTCCGTATCATATTATAAATACGTGACTACAGTAAGATGAAATGTCCGTACTTCTTAAAGTACAATAAAGCCACTACTATATTCAAGTATTATTGGTAGGCAGAGTATTAGGAATGCAAAGTTCAGATCCTCGTGTCTCGGCTAAACCAAGCTCTGGGTAGACCTTGGAAACGACTTGCCTCTTCACACTGACATTGCTTCGTGCGATATTGCTCTTCTACCTTATATTAAATAATACATATAGTAGCGTGATGTCCTTATAACAGTAGCGTAAAACGCAAACAAATCTGTTAAACTTTTGACCATCTGTAATTCTAGTCGATTAAGATATCGCGGCACCCACCGATATACTTGAAAGACAAATTCTAGAATCAGTGGTTAACGTCCCCAGACAAGTTCTGGAATAAATCGGTGCCCATCTTAAATATTAATTTAATATTTAGTAAAATCTGTAAAATTCAGATCAGTTAACAATTCTAGTCGATTAAGATATCGTAGCACTTACCGATACTCTTAAAGACAAATTTCATAGAATTAAGGATCCTATGTCCCCAGACCTGCTCTGGAATCAAATTGTGTCAATTTTAACACCAAATAATAAAATTCACGGGAATAAATTTAAATTCATACATCAAATGAATTTCATAAATTGTCATTTTGTACAATTTATAACATTCCCAAAATTCCATTAATTAATAGATCATGGGAGCGGAGATTCATCCTATTGAGTGTATTAGAGTGCGAAAATCTCCAACATATAGTCAATAGCCGATAAAATTAATAAAATCATACATAGAGAGGATATTGACAATTAAAGAATTATTATTAAATAGCATCCCAGATCTGTATGCATGAGAATTACCCTAATTCTACCGCTAGCTTTCCATAATGTCACCATGGCAACAACCACGCTAGAATTAGAAGTGAGTTAAAAGAACAATAGAAGGCATGCCCCATTGAATAGCATAGGGAATAAATAGCGCACCGCTAGTATCCAAGGATACATAATAAATACAGTGACATTCTGGAAGGCACTGACTAACGGACAAATGGCCCGAATGTGTGCAGTTTGTTGCAGTTGTGTTGAATTTGTGCGTTGATAGGTGAATGTTACTACTAAAGTATGTTTACAGTAGCTAGTCGCAATTGTAAAAATAGCCCAACTTTCCTATAAAAAGAACCTAAGTGGATCCAAGCCTTTGGGACGGACAGTGGAGTGACTTGTGCCGGTTATCGTTGTCGTGCTGTTGCTACATGTTGGCGTAAACACCGCGACGACGGTATATCGGCGCTGAGAATCCCACTGTCCGGGGGCAAAAAGAAATAGGCAGCGACGCCCGCTCGCCTAAGTATAAACTTATTTGATATTAATAAACTCAGATAGCAGATATGATGGAGTTGATAGAAGATGATCTTGGTATCAGGGAGCGATATACTCTACCTTTACAAGCATTTGTGGATAGCTTGATACGCGGTGAAACCGATCCAACCATTACGGAGGACGATGGTCGTTATATCGAACCGCCGATGTCCCGAGAGCAACTCGCGCGTGAATTGGACTATCGAAAATTCACCACTCGCTATACGAATCGTAATGGTACGTATATGGACTTCTTAACTACCAGCCATCCTATCGATTTACATGATACAGACGATGTAGATACAGAGAGGGAAATGGTTCTATTTAAATATCATACCCAGCGGAGTCGTAACGATAAACCGAGAATAGATCACGAAAATTCTATTCGTAATAGACTGGAAAGAGAAAACGTTGAAGAACCAGATAAACGCATTGACTTCAACGAATACCTAGAATTTTTGAGAGAAACTTATCTCAACATCGCCAGTCAGCAGAACCTAGAGACTCGATATCCTCAAGGTATACATCACGACCCTATGGCAGAACTCAAACGGCTCTATTTCACTATGATGTATCTTACCGCAGATCGTCCACTACCTGTTATCCCAGACAGTTTTGAACAAATGGAAGAATATTGCAAAACTGGAGAACGATCACCCGCGTTTCCTCTACAAGACGTACGTCTTTGGTATTATTGTGACAAATGCCCTAGACCCAACCAACAAACTGAAAGACACAAACATCCGCGGAGACATTGCGCTAAACACAGCTTTACGCGTTACACTTACGGGAGTTTCGAGCGAAATCTGTTCGACGTACCACCCACGATCGCTCGTCTTAAACGATCACTGAATAAACCCATGATCAGAGTTCCGGAATACTCGGTCAGGCCTCCTCATTCCTTAGTGAGACCTCAAACTCTTGATCCTAACAGTATCACTGATCCTCCCGAACTATATTCCCTGTTCAAAGACTTAGTGTTACCCGAACAATTAATCGGTGGTGCTCCGGTAGTGGGTTCGTTAGACATTCGCCCATCCTACTTAGCCGGATTGGGACGCGGGCAGTTAATATCGCCCTTTGATCCTTACAATCGTCCAGGATTAAACCCGATACAACCCGCTACGGAAGTCGAGGAGAGTGTTATAAGAAACGCTTTGGACGCCATTCGACAGAAAATCGGAAAGGGAACACAAGATTGTTTAGAGAAACGTAAATTACAACAACAAGTCCAATCGGTGAAGGAGTTAGCCTTACCACAGTTCGATAGAGAAATTCGAAACCTCAAGGAAGACATCGAGCTTGGACGCACGTATTCTCTACAAGAATTCTTAGATGGACGCTTACAGAGACAAGCGGAAGAAATTCTACTCGAGGAGAAACACACGAAACTGGAAGAAAGAGAAGAAGCCGCTTTAGCCCAACCTGAAGCTCAAATCCTCATGACGGATCTCTACTCTAAAACCGTTCGTCATCCCTCGATGATTCCACATTTCGGTGACAAGCTCTTCGCGACGATACAACCTCAACCGGTTGATATCAGTATAGGATCGCAAAATCTTATCGCTGACGCCCCTATGTTACAGCGTCTGCCGATCGAGGCCGCTCGTGTTGACGGTATACTCGTTGAACCTCCGGACAATCGAGCGGATCTTGTCCGTCGTATGGTACACGATGTCAACATACGCGCTAGACCTTTACAGAACTCGTTTTATGGGATTAAAGACCACCCTTATTACGTGAATCTGACTCAATATTATATGATAAAACCAGAGGACCCGACGCATAATTTAAAGTTTCTACCACTAATAAATCCTCTAGACATTGTCGAACTCGAACAATTGCAGAAACATCTGGATCAGTTAGTAAAGGTAAACTCATTTAGAAAACCGTATAACATTGCTCGAATCGAGAAAGATATAGAACCTCCTTATAATCTCGATGGATTTATTAAAACTCGATTAGTCCATTGGAATCTAGATGTATTATTTGAAGAAGAGAAAATACAAAGATATGGAAATGTGGAGACGTATACCACTCGGCACATGAAGTATAGTGATCTCCCTGACGCTAACCAATGCGCCACCTTGTGGCATCCAGTAGGGATGACCCTAGAGAACGCCACCAAGTAGTGGAATGAAACTCTTAACGTTATTGAGATGTATGGAGTTGTCACCTACGATAATGAAGGTAGCGTTCCAGTCGGAGAACTAGGAACTACGCGCATGATCCACATACGCGGATTAGCTGGTTCTACCCACGTATTTACTCGAGCGTGTTCCGACGTGATTGATTATTCATTCGAAACTCTCACCGAAACACAAAAGAATCTCCGACATGGACAATTCGAACTCGAGCAGCGTTACGTCATTGATACCAAACGCAAACCGGCCATGGGCATCGATGGATCGATGTTACCCCAACCCGTGCTCGAGATGTTATTCAACGAAAGAATCCTTAAAATCGGCTCAGCTGTTTATGGAGATCTCCAAAACGACTTTCGGAATATGGAGAACATTCCATACCCTTTCGTTGATACTCAGCTGATTGCTCCCTGGGCAGAAGGTCGAGGTTTCTTCCGCACCATGTATGCTAATACGTCTAGCAACATTACAAAGGCGCAACGGACTTCCATCGGACATCTTGCCTTTCAGGAATACGGATGGAATTTCAAAGTCGGAAATCCCATTAACTATCAACAAGTATACGGAGACCATTATTCTCGATTATACTTTGATGGACCATTGACCGCACCTGGCGCCGTGTATAGCTTCATGAGTGTTCCACTCCGTCCCTCCTTAGCTATATACACGATCTTTGAAAACACCGCACTTGCCGGTTGGCTAGCCGATGTGTGCAGTCGTACCATACGCGCCCATCCATTAATACTTGGGACCAAACTCGCTAAGCTAGATGAACATAATAAATTCATTCGTTTCGAATGTTTCCGGCGATTTTTAACCCCGTTCCGCAACGTGGATAGCCAATTTAAAGACCGCGCTTTGACCAAGCTCAGCCTAAGAGACTCAGCTGCAGAGAAGTTGGATAGCGCTGGATTCGCCATTTTTCAGGAGATTTGTATATCGAACCTGCACTCCTCTGTTATACAAAGACCTCGAATCCCCACCGGTTATTCTGTCGTAGAAATTCAGACAATAGGTCCACCCGAGGAGACAGACACGCCCACCTCATCTATGCACTTAGAAGACGAACCAATATGTCTAGAATCTGAGGAGATTCAGCCTATCACGCCCCGGAACAGCGACAACGACTATATCATCGAATGGTATCAAGGTCCACAGTGTCTCACTGCGTACGATTATCGACACGCCAACTATGTTTCTAGGCAACGTTGTCGGTTATGCGCATCGAGAGACCACGATACGCCCATGGACACCAATGTCCGCTGTTCCTATTTCCAAGAACAACCAACTATGGAAATTTATTGCGCATATTGCAGACTCAATAACTTGCATATCTTTGCTGTTTGCCCTCAATTTATGACTCAATGTCACCATTGCCAATTAAAGGGACATGCCAGTTTCGATTGCCCTTTTAATCACGACTTGGAAAGCGTAGATGAAATGATCATGTTATGATTAACTCATTGAATAAGATATTCAATAAAAGACAATAAACTCTGAACTGAGACTAGATAGACTAATTAATAATTAGATAGATTCACTTTATTGATTTATATTGTATACGACCTACTATACTTAAATGTATCAGTTGTTTGCAGCTGTTAGGCATTCAGCTGTAACAGGGATGTATTAGTATTTTCTGTTACTGTCTCTGCTTTACGTTTCTCATATATATTATCTTATTATATTACCTTTCATTACCTTTCGTATTATACATTGATTTAATTCTTAACATGGTAGCAGAGCGTGAAAAGATCAATAATGTAATTAAAATATTCGTAAATTTTAATGTCTGTAATTAAATGAATAAAATTAATTATTAAAAAAAAAAAATATTTTTAAAATTGTATTGAAATATTTGAGTACTGGATCTTATGTCTAGAACAAGTTCAATAAAGAATCCTCCTCGCTTTGATCCCGAGGTGGATGATTACATATATTGGAAGAAAGAGCTGGCAATATGGGGTAGTGTGACGGATATTCCGGCCCCAAAGAGAGCAGGGATGGTGGTACTCAGTTTGGTTGGGCGCGCTAAAGAAAGGGGTTTGAATCTAACTGCCCATGAGTTAAATGTTGAGGGTGGATTAGAAACTCTTTTACAACTATTAGACGAAGCATTTCAAACGCCAGCCGATGATAGGGCTTACTCAGCATACATGAAATTTAAAGAAAATAGACGGGAGTCACATATATCAATGAGAGACTATGTTCTGCAATTTGAAAAGTTGTATGCCGAAATGAGACAATATGACATGACTCTCAGTGATGTAGTTTTAGCTTCTGAATTGTTGTACAATGCTAATGTTGATGAACGAGAAAGACGAATGATACTTGCATCATCGACATTGAAGTTCAATGATATAAAATCGACGATACTTCGAACTTATTCTGGAATGTCTTCAGCTGCAGGATGTGATCGAGTAATTAAAACGGAAGAGGTATTTGAGACGCAGAGCTTAGGCATGGACAATCATGGGAACAATCAGAATCAAGGCTGTTTTTGGAATAGAAAACAAAATTGGGGGAATCGTGGTAGATCGTTTCGTGGTGGTTATCAGCGTGGACGAGGCCGACAGATTGGGAATAATTTCAATGAATTTAGGAGATCAGGACCAGGACCATCAGCAGCATATAGATGTTCTGTATGCGATTCGTCCATGCATTGGTATCGCGATTGTCCACATAAGGAGCAATGTGCAGAACAACCATCAACATCGTTCATGGTTATATCATCACATTCCTTGTGTCTGCATGTGGATGAGAAGGATTATGATTTTTTACCAAGAGGTATAATTGACACTGCTTGTACAAAAACAGTGGCAGGTTACAAGTGGTATTCAATGTATTGTTGTTGGATCAGAAAGAATTGTGATGTTGAGGTGGAAACGTTTTCTACAAATGCAGGATTTACATTTGGAGGTGGTGAGCAGTGCAAGGCTATGTTCTGTACGATTATCCCCGTTTGGATTGCGGGTAAGAAACATACCTTAAAGGTAGAGATTATTGCAGGTGATCTACCTTTACTGATTTCAGTTGAATCATTGAAGAAGATGGATGCAATCATTAATTTTACGAACCATACAATGAGTGTAAGAAGTGACTTGGTATCTCTAAAAGAAATTCAGTCTGGACACTATACTATTGATTTGTTTAACTCTAAGTTAAGTGACTGCGATTCAGTTCTAGTTGTTAACTTAAATAAGGAGTCAATACTAAAATTACATAACCAATTCGGACATCCGACCTGTGATAAGTTGGGTTCATTGTTAACCAACAGTGGTCAGGCATTTGATAGAAATCATGTAGTCGAAATCAGTGAAAGTTGTGAAAGTTGTCAACTATACAAACGAATGAAGCCAAAGCCGATAGTTACTCTACCTATGGCCAATGAATTTAATGAAATGCTGGCCATTGATCTAACTCATATTAAAGACCAGCAACGTGGTTCCTTTTGGGCAATACATATAATTGATATGTATACACGCTTCAGCATGGTTTTAAGAATTATGGATAAGCAAAGTACGACTATACAACGTTGTATATTAGATAACTGGATGTCATTATTTGGCAATTCAAGAGCGATATTGACTGATAACGGTGGTGAGTTTGCTGCGGCTTCATTCACAGAAATGTGTGATTATTTAAACATTGAACATCTTTCAACAGTGCCTTATTGCCCATTTTCTAATGGTGTTGTAGAAAGACACAATGGTACAATAAAGGAGATATATTATAAGGTCAGTTTGACAGAGAAAGATTTAACTATTGATTCAATTCTCCGCATGGCTTGCTTTGCTAAGAACTGTAATCACAACAATTCTGGATTTTCTCCTTATCAATTAGTATTCGGTAAAAACCCTAGAATAAATTCAGCAATCAATGACGACGTACTACCTTTGGAACCAGCACCTGTCGGGACAACATTCGAAAAACATCTTAGGTGTCTCAGGGAAACAAGAATAGCATACACACAAGTGGAAAATTCTGAACGAATTCGAAGAGCGTTGAGATGTATTACACGAGAAACAGGCCAGACGTTTAAAGAAGGTGAGTCAGTATATTTCCGACATCATAACAATCGCCGGTGGAGTGGTCCGGCGCGTGTTGTAAGTCAAGATGGAACTGAAGTGTTAGTAAAGCATGGTTGTAGATATCTACGCTGTCATCGAGATGAATTGAGACGGAATAATAGCCAAGATATTTCTGTCTCTAATACTGAGGTTCCAGGAAATATAGGACAGCAAAATCATGAAAGTAAAAAAATTCAGGTAGACGGCAAAAATGACATGTCAGATGATGATGAAACCGAAAGTAATGATGAATTAGATGATAATAATGTTGATGACCTTTTACATGGTGCAACAGGAGACTCAACTATCCAACCTGGGAACTCTGAACCATTGAGAAGATCGACACGTCAGCGAAATGAACCAGATAGATTTGTATCAATGTTTGTTAGAGCAAAGGAAGAGAAGGACACACCAAAATTTGATAATGCGAAATATAAGGAATATAAATCATGGGTTGACAACAATGCTTTTGAAGAAATTAATGAAGACGATATTAAAGGCAATTCTACTGTGATTTCGACACGGTGGGTATTGACATACAAAGGAGATGGGGACGAGAAGTACCCTAAGGCACGTTTAGTAGCAAGGGGATTTGAGGATACAGATGATGTCTTAGGTTATGCCCCAACTGTAACTAAGTATTCAATGAGAATTGCGTTGTCAATTGCTAGTGATGATGACTGGTCGGCAGTTGTTGTTGATTTTAAGACGGCCTTTTTGCAGGGTCATCAGATACAACGAGATGTTTATTTAATCCCTCCAAAAGGCGTCCCATTGACGTATGGTAGTAAAACGTTATGGAAATTACGAAAATGTGTTTATGGTTTAACAGAGGCTTCGAGACAATGGTATGGAAAGGTTAAGGATGAAATATTGAAACTTGGTGGTATAATGTCTAAAATGGATAATGCAATGTTTATATTCAAAAGTGTTGATAATGTTGTGGGGGTTATTGGACTGCATGTAGATGATGTTCTATTGGCTGGAACTCCATCTATGGTTAATGCGATTGTAGAAAAGTTGGATTCTATATTCAAAATAGGAAAGATTAAAAAGGTCAATAGCGAATGGGTAGAATTTCTAGGTCTCCAGATTCGGAAAAGAGATTCCCGATTTGAAATTTCACAGGCGAAATATGTGGATCAACTAGAGTGTCTGAATGTTAGTGACACTGTCAGAATTGGTTGTGAGTCGGAAACTGCAAGGACGGCAGTTGGTAAACTTATGTGGCTTTGCACGACAAGTCGCCCAGATATATCCTTCTCTGTGAGTCGATTGGCATCATGCACTAGTACAGCTACGGTCTCTGATTTAAACAAACTTAACAAATTGATTCGTACAGTGAAGTCCCAGCCATTTATACTTCCACTCTTAAGAGATATGTCCGATTGTATAACAGTGTATGTTGATGCATCCTTTGGTAATCCATCTTGGGGTGGGTACATTCTACTCTGGGGTAGAGCTGTTATTGGGTGGAAGTCATATAGACTAAAGCGCGTCACTAGAAGTGCTCTTGCTGCAGAGGCTATATCTATGGTCGATGCTGTTGACGAGGCAGTCTATCTCAGGAGTTTGATATCGGAATTTAATCCTGCAACTTCTAAGAGAACTAGCATAAAACTAATTACTGATAATCGGTGTCTCTTCAATTGTATTAACAATGGATCCCTTTGTTCTGAGAAGAGATTACAACTAGACCTAGACTGTGTTAGGGAAGTGATAAACGAACAAAGGCAATTTGGAAATGATCGACCCATCGAGTGGGTATCAACTGTTGACATGTTGGCAGATCCTTTGACAAAGGAGAAGACGGGGAATGTTATGATTAACTCATTGAATAAGATATTCAATAAAAGACAATAAACTCTGAACTGAGACTAGATAGACTAATTAATAATTAGATAGATTCACTTTATTGATTTATATTGTATACGACCTACTATACTTAAATGTATCAGTTGTTTGCAGCTGTTAGGCATTCAGCTGTAACAGGGATGTATTAGTATTTTCTGTTACTGTCTCTGCTTTACGTTTCTCATATATATTATCTTATTATATTACCTTTCATTACCTTTCGTATTATACATTGATTTAATTCTTAACAGATCACACTACGTTACATCAGAGCTTGGGAAGCGAACGCTGATTTACATTGTGATTCGCGCCATCGCTATTATCCCGGACGCGCTTATGAAGGAGTTTATGCATTCCATCCTTATCTCTTCGCCTCGGTCGAACAGAAATCACGCATATCGAGTTACGAGCTAATAAAGCGCGTCGGAGAATGTATTTCAACCAAATTCGTACGCAAATTTCTCAGGAGTGTTAATCCTAGCGACCTTCATTCCTATAACTTAATCAATTATATCCGTCAGGATCCGGACTATGGAGACTTATTTGTTAACTCACACCCAGAGTTACAGGAAGTATATCGGCGGCCTTACGAATACCGAGCCCGCGAACGCGAGTTAGAAAGAACCATTAAACCCCGGAGGTTTCTAACTGCCTATGGTCCACCCACGGCCCTTGTTCAGACCACGAGTAAAGGACCCGTCAGAGCGGCTGTCTTGAAACGAGCTCTCAAAGCCGTTAGACCCCTCTCACCTGATGTCGATGTCAATCAACCCGGTACTTCGACTGGCGGATACACTGACCATAATCCTACACCCTCTGATGCAATCATATTGCACCCTTCACCTCGGAGTTATAGCCCTCCTTGTAAAGTGGCTCGCCCCAAAGAGAAAAGGACTCTGGCTAGCTTTAAAAAATTGCGTAAACGCCGTCCGCGCAAGAAAGACTAACTGTTTAGAGTATTTACGTATATTAGAAACTGTGATTTTTGTATATTAATAGACTCAAATCCCATTTTCTGGGAGCGGTGTAAAAGCTTCTGTGGGATATAACTGGCCCCTTTGCTTCGCAATCCAGTTTCCCCCTAGGCGCTGGAATACTCTAAAAGGGTTCTCTAACTGTATATATATTCCCCTTGCCCGCAAGGTACCGTTACAGGTGTTTTTAACGGACATAAAAGTCATTCTTCTATATACGTGTTTTAGCGGACATGGTAAGGCAAAAAACCCGCAATACGGCAAATACTTTTACACAGCTTAGCCGTGATGATTCAGATTACGACATCTAACAGCTGGTTGCTTAAATGGAAACAGCCATTGGACGCATGGTTCTTTGTTTGGCTTCAGCCAATCAGAGCGATTTTCTCTGTTGATGTGGAGCTTTGAGCCGATCATACTGGGATTGTTCAGTCTTACAGTTTTTTACTGATACTTTGTTGTTATTGCTGTCTAAGCCAGAAACAACGGCTCTAGAAAGAAACATTAGTAGGCTTAAGATTATAGAGCGTATGACTGTTATCAATGCAATTCATAACACAAATCAATTCATATCACGGCACAATTTGGACACTCAGTACATATCACTGTACATATCGGTTCATATCATATCCTAACCTACCGTCTTAATGTTTTTACTGTTGTCATATTTTATATCAGTTGATTGAAGATTATTTGGAGAACGTTTATAAAGAACCCAAATTTCCCAATTTTCTTGATACACTACAGGTTAGAGAGGCGGGTTATATATAGCGATTGCGACTTATATTGTTGTGGTTTGTATTGAATTTAATGCTATTTGATAAGCACTACAAGAGTCAATTGCTGTTCGCTTTATATATGATAAAATACATTGACGGTCGGCAAATTAGTGAGCAGTATTGTGTGTTACCGGTAGTGTGCCTGATTGTGACTGATAACTAAGCATTTCCTAAAGAATGCGCCTCATACGTGAATTATAAGCCTTACCGACTTACCGTTGTGATTAGTATAAGTCATATCTCTGTTTACTTAGATAGAGCGCCACGTCCTAAAGGAACTGTTAATATTTCCCGAAAGTGAATAATATTAGTCAGAAATTATTTATTAACGATCAATCGAATAATACAGTAGGCTTCACTGCAATAATAATCTAAGCCCTCAGAATCCAGTCTCCCGGGTATATCCAGCGGGTGAATGGACGCGCACTAGGCTGGCTTCTGCTAATGTTGTGTTTATTGGTATTAAATATTTGTCATCTTCTAAAGTATATTGATAAACCAAAAGACATATAAATTTTGGCAGGTTAAACTGCTAAAGGTCTTCAAAAGCGCGTACAACCATAAATTGCTAACTTTCAACTTCGGTTCGGTTCGGCCCGAAGTTGGCCCTGCTTCGGTTCGGATTCGGTTCGGTTCGGCCCGAAGTTGGCCCTGCTTCGGTTCGGCCCCATAAAGTGCCTTCTGTTGAACCCTAGTCCTGATCCGTATCCGGATCCGCGTTTTACACCTACCCAGTACCGCAGGCATAAATTTAAATTACCATTCCACCGGAACAGCAGAGAAAAGTTATGTACTGTTCGCGCTTTTAGAAGACTTAGATAATTTTCACTGCCAAATTTATCATCCCAGAAATCTTGCTAAGTTTGCCAAATGGGATAACATCAGATATAAATCAGCTAGCGCGGCCTATGGACCCACCTTTAATGAGAGCCTGAAATATATCGGTTTATTAGAATTAGGCTGGTGTATGCTTCGATTGATTCTCGCTGTATTATGTTCACTTACAGGATAATATTAATTAACAGTTCCGTTTTAGGTGTTGTGCTCTAGATAACAAACAGCTCTATGACTTGAGGTAATTACAACAGATTATTAATGAGAATTATAGTTTGTCACATCCTTTAGGGATGTGGTATTATGGACCCAACTGAAATACACCCTGGGACCTGATTGATTTACTTACTTGGGACAATTTTCTCATTAATAAGGTGTAGACAGGCATTGGGCATTTTGTATACTGCAATGCGTTTTGGTGATTAACTATAATTATCATCTATACCTATAAAAATCAAATTCTCTCTCTCTCTCTGTGTTCGAACTCCTCCAAAACGGGCGGAGGGATTGCGCTGGGACTTGGCATGTGTTTATAACTTTAACCAGCGGTCGTTATAGGCCACTTTTCGAAAAGTTTAATTCACGTTCGGTACCGGTACTAAGTACCGGTACGTCAGTAGGCCTATACCGGTACAAGTACGCCAGTAGGCCTATGCCAGTAGCGGGAAATACCGGGTAACATGCCTCGGGTATTGCCTGCTAGTAAACTATAAGCCTGGGGGTGTTAACGGCAAACATCCTGGTATGAGCAAAGCTAAATAAATGTATAATATATTGTGACCAAATGATATATTTATGAACCTTAAAGTTTGAAATAATTACCAGTATAATGTTAAATTATAAGAGTCCTATATACTGACGCAGCTTACTTAGTAAGTTATAAAGAAGTGTGTTTTGATAGGCGGAATATTTGTTGTAATTTAGCTTAATTTGATAGCTATTTGGAGCATAATTAAAATAAAAAATACTGATTGTGTAGGGCTTACTACTACAATGAGTCTAGAAGATTTATCTTTAGCTTCCTGCAGAAGAGCGGCTTATTTGGTAAATTTTTAAGTTTATCGTTAACAGAGTTCCAAATGACAGGACCTTGATATTGAAGAGAATTATGTCCGACAAGCCTTCGAACACGTGGGATAAAGTAATTATTATGTGTAGCTGATCGTGTACCATAACAGTGCAACACTTCTACAGTAGTATGCTGAAAAAGATGGGCCATGGGTGAAACACCTTTAATGACATCGTGCATTAATTTTGCTAACATCTGAAACGGAACTGTTAATTCTATATTAACAGTTCCGTTTCAGATGTTGTGTTCCAGATATCAGACAGGTCTACATTTCATGGCAATAACAACAAATTACTAACAAAAATCATAGTTGGCACACCCTTTATGGGGAGTCCGGACAATTGCGACCCGGACAATTGCGACCCGGTCAATTGCGACCCGGTCAATTGCGACCCATGTTTTTAAATAAAAATTATGGGTCGCAATTGTCAATGATATACATTACATCTTTCTATCTGGATCCGGACAATTGCGACCCGGACAATTGCGACCCATCAATTTTTTCTAAAACCATGTGTCTCAATTGACCGGGTCGCAATTTTCCGGGTCGCAATTGTCCGGGTCGCAATTGTCCGGGTCGCAATTGTCCAGGTCGCAATTGTCCTAACATCCCTTTATGGGCATGGTATATTAAATCGGGCTGAAATAAACGTTGGTGCATGAATTGCTGCCTTGAGACAATTTTGTTCATGAATAAGGAGTTTGTAGGCTCACATACGTTGGTGGGTGTTGTCGCGTTTCGGCAACTGATAGTAGCTTTAGAGACGCGTTTCGGCAACTCATAGTCGCGTTTCGGCAACATGGTAACAAGGTTGCATTTCGGCAACACATGGTTTCATTTCGGCAACTGTTAACAGGATGCGCTTAGGCAAACTGATAGATAGATGGTTTCGGCAACTCGTAAGCAAAGGCCAACTGGATACTGTATAGAGCCTAGAGTATAGATTATTACCTTTGCCTCATTACGTTTCCCATTATTCAATTTCATTTTACTTTAGTTTACCCCGCCTACTCCAACACTAATGACTATAAATGACAACAATAAATGAATTATTATTATTGTTATATGTTTGATCCATAATATCAAAGTAAGGGATACTACACATGTCGTGGAAGTCTATATCCCCTTGTAAGCGTAATATTGTACCGGTAAGCCTGAGTGAGCAAAATATAAAATATTAAAAAGAATCATTCAAAAAAATTACCAATTCAACAAAATATTAACTTAAATTAATTATTACTGAAGTTGTAGCTGTAAACCCCGCCCAGCAAGGTGCGCTTCGCTTTGTATTAGAAAAACACCCCTTGGAGATTGTAAACGGGATTTGTGTTTCAGACAGACAGATTCCAGTTCCAAACGTTTACATCCACAACTTCAGCTGCGGGTATATTTAAAATTAACTAACTAACTCAAACAGTTAACAACTCTGCCTTCGAAAACTATAACTAACTTAAACTTGTCGTCATTTATAATTTACTTACATAAGAGTGCAGTCACAGATACATTACAGATACAGATACGATACCTAGTTGCCGAAACGCGACTTCAGTTCGCCGAAATGCAACTATGAGTTGTCGAAATGCAACTATGAGTTGCCGAAATGCAACTACGAGTTGCCGAAACACAACTATAGCAGTTGGTGACACGTAATTGTCCATTTGCCGAAACGCGAATTTGAGTTGCCTAAACGTGACAGGTGCCGAAACGCGACGAACCAGTTGGTGCTATATAATAACATGTATACTCATCTCATACAATCCAATTGATGTGAACCAGAATCGCTAATTAACCCCCCAATACTTTCCTTATGATACAAATAACAGTCATGATATACAAATATATATAAATATACAAATTATACAAGACATACATATCATCTATACAGACAGCATAGTGCAGACAGCTCCGTGTAAATCAACACTGATAATTTTAGGCTGAAATCCGCCCTGTTTCTATCAGCAAAAACAGAACAATGAGCTTCCGGCATAGCTGAACCTCAAAATACTGAGAAATCATAATGTCATGGTCAGAAAAGATGAGCCAAGAAAATAAAAGGTAGATTTTATTGGCTGTTTATCTTTTGGTGTATACTGGGATCAAACACATTGATTGGGGCGTATGGATCGCGGTGGGGGGGGGGGGGGGGGGGGGGTATACGTCGCGGCCGCAGAAGCTTTTACGAAGTGAAAATATGGGTTGAGGTACAAAAAATTTTATAATATTTTATTACATAAAACATATTTTGTTGGTTTATTATATTTATGTAAACAACAAGCCACTCACCAAGAATATAAAACAAGAGACAAACTATAATAACAATAATAGTAAATATTACACACTCCTAGCTTAAACTAGTTTAATATTTATAATAAATTTATAATAGAAAATACTAGACTTTGAGATGGACAGGGATGAATTATAGTAAAACTTTAAAAATATTAATAACCAATAATTTTGCTTAAAATTTGTGGCCGCGGTTCACAATAATGGCTTTCCTATTGACTCGAATTGAATATAACAAGTCTAATAGCTAAAAATTGTAATACATGAAAATATAATTGGCAATGAGATACAAAAGTTGTTATTATTATTTATAATTAATGTTTCATATCTTCCATTCTATTTCCCAAGTTGCCAGTCAAGGATGAAAGCCTGGGTGTAGCTAGGCCGCAGCAGCTGCAGCATTTAAAGCACTATGCCCAAACAGTAGCATCTCTTCTTGAACTTGGGAAATAAAAATATGTTGAACAAAAAAATTATAATAATTAATAATAATAATAACTAATTATAACTCAAAACTGCCATAAATAATGCCATTAATGTTTTGATTACGATAAGGATTATTGATTCCTACAAATTATAATCATAACTAATATATTCAAAAATAAATATTAAATATTAACAAAAGCAATTATCGAGTCAATAGGCTTTGGCGGCTGTTCAAAGGTCGCACCATTCAATAGGCTTCCTTAGTAAAAGATGAACACGGTGAGCTTCGTGTAAGACCAAGAAAACAAGTTTACCATACAGGTACCTCTATTTAGTAGCCCTCAAATGGGAGAGGAAGATAGAACTCTTGAGTTCACCAATGCAAATTAAATTACAGAATTCCGACAGACTACATGAGTACCACAAATGGTTTAAGTTTAAATGGGTAGTGCATCTTCTGACCAAAAAAGTCGAATTTTTGAAACATATCTTATCTGATGCAGAATTTCATGCTGAATCCAAATATGGAAACCGTTTTCCCATATCTTGCTTAGTTTTCGCGATATCTGGGATTGAAGATACTGGCTCCGATATATCGCGATATCAGTAAAGGCGATGAAGTTTGGAGTTTGCTTTCAATTTCTGCAAATTTCGGTGCTGCCCCGTGGTGCCAATTGGATGTCTCCACGAGAAAGAGCACAAAATTTTAATTGATAAGGTATTTTTTTATGATTATTGGACCTACTGATCAGTTTATAAGACAAGTTCAAGTCTCCGGAATGAAGACGGAACTCGAATAAGTGACTCTGTGGTCTTTGCGGGATTACACGGAATAGACTTATCAGTCATTGGAGATGTTCAAAATGTATAATCTCCAGTTCTAGTGATCGTAAGAAGTTCGTTTTAGGCTCATTCGAAAGCTCTTTTTTCAGAGAACAAAGTTACCATTTGATTTAAGATAAAATTGTTGTGAAGCAAAATAACATGAATTTGGGTAAAATATGCCTTGCAAATTTTATTCAAGTTATGATTGCTCGGGCAGCTTTTAAGAGTTTGCCATACCAAATGGTAACTTTGTTCTCTGAGAAAAGAGCTTTCGAAAGAGCCTAAAACGAACTTCGTACGACCACTAGAACTGGAGATTACACATTTTGAAGATCTCCGATGACTGATTAGTCTATTCCGTGTAATCCCGCAAAGACCACAGAGTCGCTTATTCGAGTCCCGTCTTCATTCCAGAGACTTGAAGTTGTCTTAAAAATACCTTATCAATTAAAATTTTGTGCTCTTTCTCGTGGAGACATCCAATTGGCACCACTGAGCACCGAAATTTGCAGAAATTGAATGCAAACCCCAAACTTCATCGCCTTTACCGATATCGCGATATATCGGAGCCAGTATCTTCTATCCCAGATATCGCGAAAACTAAGCAAGATATGGGAAAACGGTTTTCATATTTGGATTCAGCATGAAGTTCAGCATCAGATAGGATGTTTCAAAAATTCCAGAAAGTGATCCCACCCCCCCTTAAATTCCCATTCTGTTAAATATCGCATGAAATACAAAATGTTAAAATTGTATTTAGAGTTGAATGAATGAATTGAACTAATACGGAATAAATGGCATCTTATTAATGAGTCCTATACGCATAGAGTTTTTATGAAAAGATAAAAAGAAGGAGTGGAGTTTATAACGGTTTACAAAGTGAAAATCAAAGATCAAAGTCAAATAGTGGCAATATTACCAGCATTACGTATACATGAATGTGTAGGTGGTGTGAGGTTGTATGAGGACGAACATAAAACAAAACCAAGTGTAGTTAAAGTAACGTAAAGTAGTCACAACAAATAAATTTACAGACAATAACTTTTAGATTCAATGTGGAACAAAGAAAAAAAGGCAATCCGTCTGTATTCTAGCAACATAAATTATTTAAGTATAAAGGAATTTAACACAAAAATACAATTTCAAGTTATTTTAATATTGTAGTACAAAATTGGCATTGCACTTCTTATTAAGGTTGTGTTAGTATATGATGGATACAATGTAGGGATTCTATGGTGGATGGAGACAGACCCTCCCTTGGTAGAGCGTTGTCATAGCAACGCAGCGCTGGGTCAGCTGATACAATCCCATTGGTGCAGATAAGTGTCCTTGGAGGACGCTGATTGGTTGTTATAGAGGTAGCCAAGGCAGGAGGACAGAGTGTCCGAGCAGTCGATACCAGACAGAGCAATGTTCGATAAGTGAGACTCGTGTCTCATTAATTCACTGTAAGAAAAATAGATTGTGAGATCACTGATCACGTAAGAAAAGGTTAGGTCAAATTAGGTTAGGTTACCCAAGTTAGGTTGGGTTAGCTTAGGTAAGGTTATGTATTGGAGTTTGAAGCTTTGTAGTTAAAAACCCAATGCGCTTCCCAAGATATTAACTTAGAATAGGAAATTCATTCATCATGGATTTCACATAGATATTGTTCAGGGACGATATTATCTCACTGCAGATGTTATTCTGTGACTACAATATTATTGGGTAATGGGCAATCTATCACTTCCATTCTCCAAGTCACAGGTAATTGATAGCCAGCAAATATACCTTGAGGTTTATAGTAGCTCATCTAGATCATGTAGATCATATATACCTCACTGGTATAGCAATGCAGTTGAACTAATCAACTGCTATCGAATAGGGATGCGGCTTGGGTGTGGAGGATGGAAGCTGGTTAGTAGTGAATCTCATTGTATTATATTAGTAGCCATTGTGTTTACATCAGGAGCACGTGCACAGTTAATAGAGGCTTAACAGGAACTCCATAAATATCACAGTTTGATCGAGGTGATAATTAATTTTATTGATACAACCTCGGTTTCAGCCATTCATGAGAGATATTGTTTTTGGTTTCTGCCAATCCTGGTATTAATTATGTTTGACTGATGGTTTGGGGTCAACTTCTAAGTACTTCCAAGATTAACCAGGAATTTTCAGTATAAAAGGGACCAATATTGTGTGACTTTTTTTGTCATTTGATTGATTACTTCAGTATGAGATTTATGCCCAAAAGTTTTGTGGATTGTGACTCTAACTGGCTTCTTGATCCCTATGGCCCTTTTTGGACCATTTGGGAGAGGACAGCGGAAAAGTTGGAGTAAGTATACTAGTATTAATTCCTAAGACCTGTCTTGCTTGCCTGCACAGTACCATCCCTTTCCGACAAGAAAGAAACAGAGTGTTCGCAGTGCCAACAGTTCTGCATTAGATTGTTCAAACCCCTAGGAGCATATATTTTCGCCCTTCTAAAAAGTGTAACCATTATTATTATGCGGTCCGGACCTACTGCCTTAAGGACTGCCAGACTGAAGTACCGGAGACCGTATTGCTGTCTCTAGAGTCAGACAGTTTACAGTAGTTGGTTACCTACTAAAGTCAGACCTTTTTCATGGTTGCCTTTATCTTACCTATGTTAATGTTATGTTTATGATATGAATTAAAGCAAAGAAAAGCAAGGAATCTGTTTTATCTGTTTATGGTATTGATTATAGTGGACTTCGAACCGGTTCTGAAAGGACCAAATCGTGACAAACAAACTTGTCTGAATTTATAATTCTGAATTTGTCCTATGTCAGTATGCTTAAACAGCAGTACAATATTTATCAGTTATGGATGTACGATGATGATGATACGATGATACGGATGTAGGACAATTCGGTCCCGGACAATTCGGTCCGGACAATTCGGTCCCGGACAATTCGGTCCCGTACAATTCGGTCCCAAAACACTAAATAAATGGGACCGAATTGTCCGGGCTACATGGTTGATGAGGTGGTATTGTACCATAAAGTTCGGCGTTTGTCATGTGTTGTCTCCAGCTGATGTTTAGGGCTGCCCTTAGTATGTAGTCTTGTGTAGCAACCATCAATTCGTTGTTCAAGTGATTTAGTCAGTGTCCAGGTCTCACCCCCGTATAAAAATACACTTTCCACTGTGGCTCGAAAGAACTTAGTCTTTAGGTGCCTGGAGAGATCTGATTTCCAGATGGTATCCATTTTTGATAGAGCTACCCAAGCCTTTGCTTTCCTAACTTCGATGTCCTTTTTGCTACTCTCTATCCATGATCCAAGGTACTGGAAGTCATCGACCTTCCTTAGTTGATTATTATCAATGATTGTCAAGTTTCCATCAACATTAAAGGTTATGAATTCGGTCTTGGTAGTATTTATATGCAATCCAACCTCCTTAGCAGCCCTCTCCACTTTATTCAGTAGAAGCTGTGCATCTGCTAGATATAATTAGAGAGCAGGGCGATGTCATCCGTAAAGTCGGTGTCTGTGACTGTAGTTGCCGGATATCTACTACTTCTGCGTTCTTGAAGTGTGAATCCCAGATCGTCACCCTTTGTGGCCGTCCTCATTGCGTAATCCCGCACAATTACAAATAGTAATGGCGATACTATTAATAAAATAAACTCTTAAATAAATGTAAATAAAGAATAATTACCTTCTTGCTGTGGCTGAATTTCTGCATATATTCCTGAGTACGAGGGCGGCAGTCAACCGGATGCTCTTAGTGACTGGTCCCTCCCGATCGAAGGGGTTCGCCTTGCCGGGTTCCACCCACCCGCACCGTCGTACTGCATAGATCGCGGCCGGCATCGAGTAGACCGGTTTACCGAGGGGTTCCGACTCTGTACTGGTCGTCGTGACTACGGATTGGGGGTTGGGGTAGGCCAGCTGGCCAGACAGTCTGAGTGTGCGGTCCTCCTCCAGTCGGGAAGCCGTGCAATGCCGCTCCTACAGGGCGATAAACAGTGTTTATTTGAAAAGACCAATTTCACCGGAGATACCTTGTATCAAAGCTTGTAGCTAAAGAATGAAAGCAAAAAAACAATTCTGACTCACTGATAGATTATTATTATACGGGCTCCAGTGAACCCTGGCTTGGTGGTGGTTAGATCCTATAAAATAAATTAATTATAATGAGTGAAAATTTAATAAAACGTACCGGTTACATGTATACTTACCATAACGTGGGTGACTAATGAAAGCTTCATTCGCTGTAACCGTTGACAACCAGCCCACAAACAACTACCCATTCGGGAACAGTGTACCGACACCGCATGACTAACAACTTGTTTCTGTTTAGAGAAAACCCTAAATAAAATGAGAAGAAAAAACGATAACACTCCACTCATCGTAAAATAGCCACATATATTATGCGCAGACACGTTACGTACGTATTATCTAAAAAATAAAGTTAAAAAAAAAGACAAATAAAAATAGTTAATATATACTACATACAAGGTGTATTAAGTAAAATAATAGACCGCATTAAACTGCAAAAGTTACCGTAGAATACTCTGTCTGTATAAACCTACAACACAAGATATGATTTCCGTTTTTGAATAAATTGTTTTTTTGAAACCGTCCCTTTAAAAAAATCTATAGACAAAAACCGCAGTGAAAAATGCACAACGAAAATTTAAATTTCCCCCGCATATTAATTAATAGGCCAATGACCAATCGGATTCAAGGAGTTGTGAATGAACATAAAATGTGAATCTATTAAATTCGTAAGAATTCTATTCTACGGTCGGCCAATCCTAATTCATACAGTGTAGTTTAGTTGTGTTTGTCCACATATAAAGCCAAGTATGTTTAAAGGAACACTACACCAGACAACTAACAGATAGTTGAATTAATAGTCAATAGCGTAAACAGCTAGAGCAGTACGGTAGCTAGAGCAAATACCGCAGTACGGTAGGTTAGGCCAGGCACCGGTACCATCATACGCAATAATCAGAGAGTTTATTAATTTACCATTACCATTACCGCAGTTTACAGGTTTAATAGCCTATTTCTGTATTTTAATCAAAGCTACAGAAAAGCTACCAAACAAAATCAAATGCTGGAATGGCTTCAATAAATGAGATACAACGAGACATAACAGAATTAGAAACACTCCTAGGCCAAGCGAAACGGCCGCGGGTGTCTTCGCTACTCAGCAGAGAGATAGAGTCTCTGCGAACTGTTCTGGAATCGGCTGGGGTCGAGAGAAGAGAAACCGCGTCGACAACCAACGGCGACGCGAAACCCAGACGTCTGGATTACTCGCCCTCGGAAACCACAAAGATAACCCAATACGGGTGGGACCAGAACGATAAATCCGTGAAACTCTACGTCACCTTGGATAACGTCCACAAAGCTGACCCGGCCGCCATACAGTGCGCCTACTCAGCCACCGCGGTAGACCTGCTAGTCGGCAGTCTTGGCAACCGGCTATACAGTCTGTATGTGGCCGACCTCAGTGGAAAAATCCTCCCGGAGAAATCGAGTTACCGGATTAAAACGGATATGATCGTTGTCACACTAACTAAATCCTCTTCCGGAAAGTTAGTCCATTGTTTTTAATAGTTTTATAGCACTGCCTGATTTTTCCTACCGGTAACTCGTTTAATAAGGTAGGCCTACCGTAACAGATGCCTGATTTTGGTACCTAATTTAAGTTTTTTTTTGTCACTAAAATCTGAGTCAACCGTGTGTTATTCTGTTGTAGCTTGTACGGTAGTCTGACAGACAACGTATGTCAGTATGTCTACTAATCGAATCCAATGATTGTCGACTGACTGACTACCTTTTATTCATCAACTACTCTGCGCAGCTCTAACAGGGTCGTTTAGCTTAGCTTACAGATATTCTTTCTCCAAACAGCCAATGTCTGTAACTTCGTGCGCAACAAAACTGTATCAACGTGGGGTGCGGATTCTAGCAACAATATATTGTTGTAAGACTGGGACAGTGTCCCAACAGTCCAATCTTCTAACACTTATAGTGGGACTAATTATTAATCTTTGTCTTGTTGAAAACTACATATATATTATTTCTGTTTTATTTAGATGGGACGGTTTACAGAAGAAACCGACCAAACCGAAACCGGAAGTAAAACCTTCGGATAAGGATGATCCGTCTGCCGGGATAATGAACTTAATGAAGAACATGTACGACGAGGGGGACGATGAGATGAAGAGAACAATAGCGAAGGCGTGGACCGAGGCCAGGGATAAACGGGATGGTGGGATGGGAGACGTTGGGGGGATGGGGGACCTTGGGGGGATGGGAGATCTGTAGTGGACCGAGGCCAGGAATAAGGGGGGTGGGAGATCTGTAGTGGACCGAGGCCAGGGATAAACGGGATGGTGGGATGGGAGACGTTGGAGGGATGGGGGACCTTGGGGGGATGGGAGATCTGTAGTGGACCGAGGCCAGGGATAAACGGGATGGTGGGATGGGAGACGTTGGAGGGATGGGGGACCTTGGGGGGATGGGAGGGATGGGGGACCTTGGGGGGATGGGAGATCTGTAGTGGACCGAGGCCAGGGATAAACGGGATGGTGAGATGGGAGACGTTGGGGGGATGGGAGACCTTGGGGGGATGGGAGATCTGTAGTGGACCGAGGCCAGGGATAAACGGGATGGGGGACTTGGGGGGATGGGAGACGTTGGAGGGATGGGGGACCTTGGGGGGATGGGAGATCTGTAGTGGACCGAGGCCAGGGATAAACGGGATGGGGGACGTTGGGGGGATGGGAGATCTGTAGTGGACCGAGGCCAGGGATAAACGGGATGGGAGGGATGGGGGACGTTGGGGGGGGGGGGGGGGGGATTGGCGATCTATAATAAACTCTATTGCAAATAATAATTAACTCATTTTGGTACATAAAGAGGTACTTGTCAATCATTAGAGCCAATAGACTGTCCAGGAAAGAAATCTGTACAGGACAAACAGACCGACCTGACCAGAGACTGCCAGACAGACAGGAGAGCCCAAAGACTGACAAACCATCCGATAAACCTAATGACGGACAGACGAACACGCATGAACGAATAAACGGACGTATTAACGGACAAACCAAACCGATTGAATTAGTTACATATTATATATAATCAGAATTCTTTTGTTTTGGATATTTACTAGATTGTATTAGAATATTCCACTATGTCTATAATAATGTATCTCTATATTTTACTAGCTGTGCTATTGATATAGTTGAAATAAAATTGATGGATACAATAAAAACAGAGCTACTTTTCGTTAAATACAACTCTAACAATATGTCCGTCCGTGGTGGGGCGAACCACGAAGTGAGTGAAGCCTTAGCATATGGGTACCATAAACGAGTCGTCTGTCGTCGTCTAATTTTTGATCGCCATTAACTCGGTAATTCCTTGATGAAATTAAACCAAACTTGGTACGTATGTAGTCCGTTAAAAGTTTACAAATACTCTTCAAGTTTGGTCAAATTCCGACAATCTGTCAGTCGGTACCGGTATTTAGTATCAGACTTTTGATAAAAACCGAAATAAGTCAGTCAATCATTGATGAAATTCAACCAAACTGATGGACGACGCATCAAACACGTAGTGTACTAGGTAGTCAGGCTCGTGCTGCGCGAAGGCCCCACGAACGTGTTAGATGTAAAGGACCAAAGGATTATTACCCATCGTTACTATTTATTTTACCCAATTTATTTTGACTCAGAAATCATCCACGCAGTCTCTCGATGAATTGAGTCAGTTCGCGAACTTGAAAGGTTTTACTTGGCGGAGAGGCGCCCCCAAGCGGTACTGCATTACACAATATGTATGTATAATGGATATTTACAATTTCAAGTAAAATTAACATGTCTTTTATCGCACAATAAAAATTAGCAGCTAACAGATTTCATAAAAATAAATGTACGCCCTGTCCGTAGTGTATGTGTAGTCTGAAGGTTCCTCCACTTTAGAACTTTTAAATGATTTATGTTAAATATTAACTGACTTGTTACAGTTTAGCCACTCGCAGACGTAGCCCTCTGGCGGTGGGACGGGTTGTTTGGCGGATGATTTACGATGTGATTTAGGCTCGTTAGATGGCATAAGTTCTAGAGATCCCCGTGAACTGTCGTCCATTGAATCACTCAGTGTGGAATTCATGCTGTTATCTGCAAAGTTAGGTGATAACAAGTTAGGGGGGGGGGGGGGGGTAGCACCCCAAATGGAAGATCATTTTTTGAAGTCTCTGGACCCTAAAATTGGGTGAAAATATTTGTTGTCCTACTAAAAATCGTCTGGGCTGTTTAAGAATAGCTAAACCAAACATTTTTTAAATTGGCCCCAAAATGGCTCCGAATGGCAAAAGTGAATTTTTGCCATTAATATAAATTTATCGGGAATATAAGTTCAGACGACCCTGCATCCTGTTTGTCTGAACATTTCTCGCGTAAAATAGATTGCAGCCATTTTAGAACTAAGCAAGCAAGCAAAGGTCCAACCAAAACGTCTCGTTAAGCATTTTTAGAAGAATTTCTTCCGAAGATATTCTGATTAAGCCAAATTTCAACAAAATAACGTCAATATCATTTATTAAGAATTTTATTAATTATCCAAACGTTTCGATATTACACAAATATCAATGGCAATAATAATAGAAAATACTATGGCGGACGCTAGAAAGCATACTCGGAATACCTGCTAGGTGGCTCTGCGTTAATTTACTTTCACTTTCGGGTACCGCTGTCAGACTGCACGACTTAGATGATTAGGTTTTTATCGTAATGCTATCTATATCTCTGTACTGCTGTACATTACTGCAAGCTGTATACCATGATTATCAGATTATGGACTAGCGATATAGCACTCGGAAATTAAATATTGCTTAAAGTGGCAATTCTCGCATTGCCACAATACTACATAATTGAATGTTGTGCAGACTGTGTAAATACTGAAATCAGGAATTATACAAAATAATGTAACACGGTACATAGTGAGGGGCCTAGGTACACGGTACTGTAGATACACCAACCTAAATAAAGTAATAATCACAAAGTATATAAAATCTATATACACCATGACCCGTAATATAGTGTCATTTTCTGATGACGGACCCCCGCCCCCCCCCCCCCCCCAAATTTTTTTTACAAATCTTTATCATATTGCTTGAAATTTGAAACACAACTAGTTCAACTCACCGTGGTTGTTACCATGAAGCCGGAATTTTCGATTTTGCCTTAAATTTTATTTATAAGCGTTTTAAAAAAGTGTCTTTTGCGAAATCGCACCCTCTGTATCATTGCCATTCTTCACTTTAGTCGTAATTTTTTCACATCAATAGAAAGCTTGCGTTGAAAGGATTCCAAATATGTAACAATGTCTGAATTTCGTTGAGAAACAGCTGAGATATAGGCGTTCAAAGATTGCAAGAATTATTGTTCGCTGCAAGCCATTTATTCTATTTAATAAATACGCAATATTCTGGAACAATTTGTTTATGTATGATTAGCTACGCAATACCAATGTCGCACTATATATAATACATTCAATTGCGGCAATAAAAAAGTAATGTATCTGTTCTATTATCTACTTGGAGTGAACATTACTGGCCAGGGTGATGTTAAATTATACTCAACCTATAACATCTTCATGATGGGAATCCAACATCCCGAGTCTTACATCTCTTGCAGTTCATAAATACGCCATAAAGTCTTGTCTTAGTAAACTTAAAAGCACCTGCATCACCCTAACACCCCGAGAGAGTTATAAAATACTGCATTTAAAAATTATCTATGGAAAAATGGAGTAAAGTTTAATATCCGAAGGCCACTTATTCAGGAGATTCTAGATATTTGAACATTGTTTGTCTTGTCTTACCTTCTTATACCATACGCCACTTGTGATTCAGTTTTCAATGATTCTTATCTTTATGTGCAAGTGAAATCATTAGTATGTCGTCCGACCCTTTAACTAATTAAAGCCACCGGGGCCTTATACCGGATTGAAATAATAATAATAATAATATAGATATTGAATATTCATACCGCTGTTGCCAACCAACTCATAAAATAAATAACACGTTCTAGATATTGTGTATTTATTAAATAGAATAAATGGCCTTCAGAGAACAATAATTCTTGCAATCTTTGAACGCCTATTTCTCAGCTGTTACTCAATGAAATTCAGCCATTGCTACATATTTGGAATCCTTGCAACGCAAGCTTTCTATTGATGTGAAAAATTACGACTAAAGTGAAGAATGGCAATGATACAGAGGGTGCGATTTCACAAAAGACACTTTTTTAAAACGCTTATAGTAGTAGGGTCTTGGCCGGCTCTGTGACACTTGGACCTAACTGACACCCATTGGGTGTCATATGACACCCAATTATCACCCTATGGGTGTCATTGGGTGTCATTGGCGCCAGACTGTCTGGGTGACACCTCCCAATTAGGCTAATTAGACCCTAATTGACAGGTGTCATCAATTAATTAGTACAATTAAACCCTAACAGGTGTCATATGACTCCTAATTAGGGTTTAATTGATTATCCTAATTAATCAGACTGATTAGCGCCCTGACACACAATGGGTCATCAGTTAGGTCCAAGTGTCACAGAGCCGGCTCAAGAGGGTGTCATAAGTGACACCGCAGCTCTTTTATTCATTAATATCTATTTATTTATATTTAATTTTAATTAATTATTTGCATTTTATTTTATTCGTATTTAATTCTAAATTAATTATTCATTTGTACTTTATGGGTATACAGCTCCCTTACTGGTAACTAATTACTCTTATCTATATCCAACCGCCTGCAGTTCCATAGTCTGCCGCTAGAGGGCGTATTACCTGAAAATTAACATCTTCTCTAACTTTGTTATTTTCAATTTAACTATTTATTTGTACCTAATTTTAATTAATTATTTGTATTCTATTTGACTTTATTTATTCATTTGTACTTTATTTTAAATTAATTAATTGTATTACTTTTACTTTATACATTGATTTCTATTTTTAGATTAATTAGTTTTTATATTACCAATGAGATCACTATGACATAATGTCTATTTTTAGCTCTATGGTTTATAGATCCCTTATCGTTAACTTTATAATCTTTCCTCTCGCGGCCCCTTTGTCTTCGTTATTCAATGGCGCCACTCTGTCTACCATTGAATAACATTGGGCAATCATTATCTCGCCTGATGTGACGTCATCAAAGCTGCTCTCTGATTGGTTTAATTATACAGTCTTTTCTCCCTCCTGTTCCCTGATTGGCTAACCCATTCTAGCCCCCTCTATAATAGCCCCCGTTCACCACATTCCCAATCATTGTCTCTTTGTTTTCCTGAAAAGTTCTAATTATTTTCGTAAAAGTATTTATTTATTTTTATTTCCTAAACGAGTTACCGGTACACAATCACGATGGCACATTCAGAAATCAGCTATTCAAGCAACGATCTGGTTTGCAACGAAAATCAGTTTATGCTACAAGACAACTCGTTTGGTCTATATTTCGATCCGGCGAACAAACTCTTCCCGTTAACGATAAATACAACCTTAAACCAACCCATCCCGATTCCGGCAAACTACGCGCACTTTATTTTCCGCGCCTGCTACGAACTTCACGATGGACAATATCAAACCCTCGACGATAATAAATTTCATTCCTCCAACCACGGTTTCAAACTTTTAAAAAGGGACAACAAAATCACGTTCAATCTAACTACTTCGCCCGAGACGTTTTATTCGAGAAAACATCAACCAAGATGTGGCAAATCGTCTACTGGGTTTAACCACTCTCGTAACCTCCTTCTTCTCCGATGATCGCTTATTTGATTTTCATAGTATCGCAAACTCGATTCTTCTTCTCATCTGGAACTCGTCGACTCCGACCGAGGAAGAGGAGACTCGTTTCTTTAAACTTTTCGACAAGGATGTTCTCGCTTTCGGCGAGAAATTGAATGAGCTCACATGCTTTTTCGCCAATAAAGTCTCCTATTACTTTGGATTCAATTATAGAGTTGGCACCTATGGAAGTATTAACCCAGTGAAACCACTCGAGTTAATAAAGCTGGAAGACACGGTAAACAGTTCATGGATCACATTTTCCATCGCCTGCGCCAATTTATTTCAACAATATGTAAACATCTGTCGCCCTTTTATTAATCCTACTACTCACCTTGTCCTAAAACCGGGTAATTGGGTTGCTTTTGACTATTGCACTTTTGGGTTTGTTACAAATATTCGGAACGAGCGCAATTTAGCGATCACCAATGGCTACGAGGTTGACGATGGAAAGGCTATTGTTTCTTCTAGGGGCATGATTCTTCTTACACCAAGCGAGGTCGGCGAATTGAAATGGTTCGATTCAACCGTCGAGGATAGTGAATGTGTCTGCTACGATGAACTTAACGTATACAAAGACAACATTTCCGAGCGAATATCGTTACAAAGTTGTATCAGTGATTCAGAAATTGATTTACAGATAACCGAGAGAAAATTTAACGAATCCTTTACTATAGCTAACACGATTCAAGCGCGCGAGGCTCTAATCAGATTCAAGGCTATGGCTATACAATTTGCTTTCAAACCGAAGCAGATTACAATCCCCAATCACCAGCGCTATCTCATAAATAGCAGTATCGCAGCCTTTATCTATAAGTTCAAATCCGAAAAATATGTTGGTATCTGGCCCATTTTAATGAAAGACGAAGAGAATACCACTTTTCAGTTCACCAACGGTCTCAATATTAGGGGCAGCGATTTTCTCGCGATAAATATAACCAACCCACCCAACTCTCACTACTATCTCAGTCCTTACATTCATATCGAGAACAAACCAGCAGAAATTATATTCACCAATACGAAAAATACCAACACTATCACCCTATCCAACGACTTTACCATCGCGCGCCTTTTCGAATTACTAAAACGTTCTCTCAGAGAAGGCATCTTTCTCCCGCAGCAAACACACCTTAATCTATTTCACCCCCCAAGAAAAGGCTATCTCAACAATCTATTAAAGAGAAAATTATCGCAACCATTAATAGTATCGGACCCTAAAAGGGTTAAACCAGTTATTCTCGGAGGCCAGTAACCCTATTAATATAAACAGTCTCTATTTATTAAAAACTGTTCTGATTATATCTTTTGTTATTGTTGATGTTCTTATATTATTTATTATTAATGTTGTTGGTAAATTATTTATCCGTTGTTGTTATATTATTTAATATTGATGTTGTCGGTAAATTATTTATTCTTGTTTCCCCATATTGTTTAAAAAATATAAGATGTTTAACCGGTTATTTTTCATTTTTCTCTACTAGTTAATCTATTCTATGAGAGCGAGCCATGAAGTAAGTGAGTCTCAGCATACCATTAATGACCCTATTGCTCGCTCATAATCAATTTGCATGTTAACCCCTAAATAAACAGCCAATCCTTATGAATTCTTTACAAACTCGATATGCAAGTTGTTTATCAGAGTTGATTTTAATTAAAATATATTATTTAGCGATTTTCGTGATTAATGCTATAAATTATATTCACCAAAATGAAAATATCCACCCTATTACTCTATCCATCAAGCGATGCTTTGTATGTATTGATGGCGAGCAAAGTTTTCAGGGCGACCACCTCTAGGCTGTAAGTATGCTATTCTGCCCTATCATAGACACTCTGTCTTTTAGATGCTTCACTGTTAATATTAAGCCGTTAGCCATGGCGCCGCTGATAAGCCGCGAGGATATTCAAAGGCTTTGGTTTGATTGTTCATACTATGGATAGTTCAATGAAATCATGAAAGGGAGGGCCGCATGGGTTGAAAGTGATAGCCCCTCATCCTTATTTTCCCGAGAAATTCTTAAAGGCGACTATGAATAGATCAATGAAACATTAAAGGGAGGACCGCATATGATGGGAATGATAGCCCTCCAACTGCCTTTCACCCAGGTTTGTGTAAGATCGAGGGAGGATGTAGAGGAAAATACACTCATAGCTTTAATGCCCCATTTGATTAAAGTAGAGCAAATTTAGCTTTCACCTAAGGGTTATCACTCCATGCAACTGCAAAATTTAAAATTCTATCTATGATGTATTCACTATATTTCGTTTGCTGACATTATTTCATCGCGAAATTAAAAGCATCTGCTATCACTATTATTATAGTATATTATCTAAACTAGTGACACTGAGTTGGAACAGATAGGATAATTGCACTTTGTTATGTTTTAGTTTAGTAGCTTTAATCATAATACTACCGGGCTATAAAATGTTGTATAAATATCGGGGGGGAGGGTCATAATGACCCTGGTCGAGATAGGGAATCGAATCTATGACAATCTGTATATCCTATTTTGTGTTTACTTTTTATATTTTCCGCGAAGCGACGGCCAAAATTTAAAATTCCTGAAAATTTCTGAGTCTCAGCACACCATTAATGATCCCTATGCCTTCTTCGTAGTCAATTTGAATGGTAATCCCTAAATCCCTATATTTTTCATAAAAACCCTCAAAACTTTACAAATTTTGAAAAATCGGCTAATATAAAATGCCCCATAGTTTCAATAAAAATGGTACTCGAAATGTAAATACAATGCTTCCACTTCACCAAGGTGAAACCTTAACGAAAACTATCCTGATCCACACTCGTTTTGTAAATACATTGCATCCACTTCTCCAAGATGGAGCATTTGTATTGTATTTAAGATTTATTTTCATGAGTCACATAATAACCCCAATACTACCGGCCTATAAAATATTGTATAAATATCGGGGGAGGGTCATAATGACCCTGGTCGAGATAGGGAATCAAATCTATGACAATCTGTATATCCTATTTTGTGTTTACTTTTTATTTTTCCGCGAAGCGACGGCCAAAATTTAAAATTCCTGAAAATTTCGCGGATAGAGAATTATAAATATATTTGGTGAGCATAGTGCTACCGCTACGCGAAGGCTCCATGGCAGATGTATTTTAGCTATGGACTCGTATATCCAGAGAATTATAAATATATTTGGTGAGCATAGTGCTACGCGAAGGCTCCATGGCAGATGTATTTTAGCTATGGACTCGTATATCCATTCTACTCTACTATAGCCAGACTGTCTTCGAGGTGCCCCGTTAGCCTTGGCGCCGCTAAATTTGCATGAGGGCCGGCCGGCAAGCGAGATATCTCTATTGCTAATAAGCTTGAGGGCCCAAATAAGGCTAACATTCATATGCTATATCCCATAGTTATTACCGATATTTAATTACTACTGGCTCCTAACGACTTATCACTGGGGAGCCCTTTAATTAAAGCCGCCGCTCGTTGAAACTGTTGCGTTGCTCCCTCTGCGCTGATGCTATATAAACCGAGATGGGACCTTCATTCCTCATCAGTTTTGAGCTCGAATAATTTTACATGATTTATTTCACAAGACGCTAATTTTAAACTTTACATTTCATTTTAAACTTTTGCGTTTACAATTTGTCAATTTGGCTATTCATCATCATGGATTCCACCACCAGCACCCAGCTAGCCGCCTCCGTAACACCGGTCTCCATCACAGCTACACCCGTCACCACCATATCCAACGCTACCAACACAACCGCAACCAGAAGCGTCGGTACACAGACCATGGAGAGCAGGTCGGAAGCGGTCACTCCCTATGTCCGTTATATGAGGGATCAGGAAGAGGAGATGGCGTGGGAGGAAGATTTGGTTAATCGAGAGCTCGAGATTCGAGCATTGGAGGAAGCGCGAGTGGAAGGGCTTCGGACCTCCTCCAACTGGTACGATCAGTATTTGTACCAGGAATATGTTCAGAAAGAGATAGCAGCGGCTGAGGAACAACGTTTCCTTTACCCTTTTCCCCAGGAAAACTGGGAGGAAACAGAGGATTTCAGGGAGGAACCATGGTGTAAGTTTTAATTAATACTAACATTCCTTTATAATATGATATAATAAAATAGGTTAAAGCAATAAGCAAATTGAGTATAGAAATTAATTTGAGTAATTACAATAATTTTAAAGTTATAAGAATTACCAAGATGGCTATAAAGCAATTACTTAAATAATAAATTATTATTTAATTATAAAATAAATTATTTATTTTCTCATAGGCTAAATTTGCATGAGGACCGGCCGGCGAGCGAGATTGGGAGCGCAGTTGTCCCTTACAGTTACTCCTTACAGTATTTGCCTTATCTTAGCTTAGTTTGGATCGAGCAAAATCTTCCTCAAATTCGGCGATCTAGTCGACCCAACTCCAATAAAAGTCTCGCGGGGATTGAAACAGGGATCACTCATCTCACCTATCCTCTACAATCTTTACACCTCCAACATCTTAAGCAGAATAGAACATAGTAACCTCGGATGCCGAATTGACACATCCTGGCTTGGTACAGTGGCCTATGCTGATGATTACCTACTCCTGGGAACCTCGCTTAAATCCGTCGAGAAGATGTGCGAAATACTCATACAGGAAGCCGCTCTGGTATCCCTCCAAATCGACATGAAGAAAACAAAATGGACGATCCTAAACCGTAACTATATGACCCACAAGGAATGTTTCATTACAGTCAACGGATCACTAATCCAAATGTCGAACCATCTGAAATTCCTCGGACACAAACTGGGAAATTCTAACCCCGCTAGCAACCTCCACGATGTTATCCAGACAATAGCCATGATGTCGCAAGTTTTCCATACCAAAGGATGGACAGCAAGGTGGCTCAACCTAGAGACCATCTTTAAGATGTGGAACACACTCGCCGTCCCTGTCATAATCTACAGATTAACTCTGACTATTGGATCCCTACGCCGAAAGGATATCGACAAACTCGACGCCTACCACCGCAAGGTGCAACGCGGCCTCTTACTTCTTGGGAACTATTTGGAGAATAATACACTCTATCTACTCTCAGGGACCCCACCATTATCGATCATTGCCTATCGGAGTTGCTATAGAACCTTAGTTAGAACACTTGATTGCCCCAGTCTCGAGCTACAGTTACCTTAATTATAAATGTATTTACCCCCACATTATTTATTACTATTAGGTCTATTTATTCAAGAAATTATATGTTTTTATAATATATACTTTGGAAAATTAGTCGACTAAGTCATAATTTTTAAAACTTTAAATACGGGTTGAGTTATTTTATAAAGTTAAGAAGAATGAAGCAATAGAGGGAGCCTGAAGTCTAATCTCTTGGTCTTTACTCACGTTAACTCCCAAGGTTGCATACTATCACTATAGCCGGGAGAGTCAAAGCTAGAGTGTATGCTAGAGTTAACCAAGAGCTAGGAAAAAGAATAATGCTCTTCTAGGGTGCAAACTCACGACCTTCTAATTAGAAAACTAAGCAAATGATCAGCTTGAAGGTCTTAGACCCTTAATCGGAGGCATCGAGCAGCCAATGAGAGAGCGGATGCGAGTACAGTGGTAAAGCCCATCCATAGTGAGATAGCGTTGCACTAGCTCTCAAGGATAGTTATACTCACCATTCAAATATCCCTCGCAAACCAGAGTCCCCCAACATCTAAAGTATTCCACTTCAATATAAAATATATAATGCAATATAACTCGAATATTTCTGTTTTTATAATATAAATAATAATTGTAGCATAAATTTATAATTTAATATAAATATAATGTGAAAATTCAATATTATCAAATGACATTGCTATATAATGCATAGCCATGAAAGTTGTTTGGTTTGTAATAAAGAAATGAGACAAGACAATTTATCTCGTCATATGGAAACACATAGAAAGGAAAACTAATGGCTCCGTTACCAAAAAATTTAAAAAATCCGAAGATATTTTAGTGAAGATGAAAAGAAAAAGAGAGATGAGCGTGATATATTAAATATAAAACAGCCAATGGAAAATAAATTTCATAAAGTTGTGAATATTTTGAAAGGGATACAAAAACAGTTACCCCTAGAAAATGAGGAAAATTTGAGTGAGAAAGATGGAGAAGAAGAGGTAAAATAGGAAAAACATATGCTCACAGGCTCAATCCCTACTCGTATCCCGTTTTATGGGAATTATAAAAAGTAAACACAAAATAGGAAAAACAGATGGTCACGGGTTCAATCCCTACTCGCGACCAATATAAAACCAACATAAAATAAGTTAAACATAGAATAACTAGAATACCTAAACTAAACACAAAATAGGAAAACATCTGGTCACAGGTTCGATCCCTAGTCGTATCCCGTTTTATGGAAAATAAACAGGAGGTCACGGGTTCAATCCCTACTCGCAACCATTATAAAACCAACACAAAATAAGTTAAACCAGGGTTCGAGTCCTACTAATGCAATTATAAAAAGTAGGTAACACGGATGGACACGGATTCAAACCCTACTCACGGAAAAATAAAAACCAACACAAAATAAATAATATAGTAAACTTTCATGAATACCATAGTAAATAAACTAATTTAATAATAAAGTTTGTAAAATAGATAATGATCCAGGGAATTCACCAGCAGGACACATGGAAACTATTTTATTACTATGAAATACACTGAAATATATTCTCACATTAACTCCCAAGGTTGCATACTATCACTATCTCCGGGAGAGTCAAAGCTAGAGTGTATGCTAGAGTTAACCAAGAGCTAGGAAAAAGAATAATGCTCTTCTAGGGTGCAAACTCACGACCTTCTAATTAGAAAACTAAGCAAATGATCAGCTTGAAGGTCTTAGACCCTTAATCGGAGGCATCGAGCAGCCAATGAGAGAGCGGATGCGAGTACAGTGGTAAAGCCCATCCATAGTGAGATAGCGTTGCACTAGCTCTCAAGGATAGTTATACTCACCATTCAAATATCCCTCGCAAACCAGAGTCCCCCAACATCTAAAGTATTCCACTTCAATGTAAAATATATAATGCAATATAACTCGAATATTTCTGTTTTTATAATATAAATAATAATTGTAGCATAAATTTATATTTTAACATAAATATGATATGAAATTCACTTTAACTGTTTTTTATAATATAAATAATAATTGTAACATAAATTTATAATTTAACATAAATATAAGGTGCAAATTCACTTTAACATAGAGTAACTAAACTAAACACAAAATAGGATAAACAGATGGTCATAGGTTCGACCCGTACTCGTGTCCGTTTTATGAAAAATATAAAAAGTATACATAGAATAACTAGAGTACCTAAACTAAACACAAAATAGGAAAAACAGCAGGTCACGGGCTCAATCCCTTCTCGTATCCCGTTTTATGGAAAAATATAAAAAGTAAACACAAAATAGGATAAACAGATGGTCACGGGTTCAATCCCTACTCGCGACCAATATAAAACCAACATAAAATAAGTTAAACATAGAATAACTAGAATATCTAAACTAAACACAAAATAGGAAAACATCTGGTCACAGGTTCGATCCCTAGTCGTATCCCGTTTTATGGAAAATAAACAGGAGGTCACGGGTTCAATCCCTACTCGCGACCATTATAAAACCAACACAAAATAAGTTAAACCAGGGTTCGAGTCCTACTAATGCAATTATAAAAAGTAGGTAACACGGATGGTCACGGATACAAACCCTACTCACGGAAAAATAAAACCAACACAAAATAAATAATATAGTAAACTTTCATGTATACCATAGTAAATAAACTAATTTAATAATAAAGTTTGTAAAATAGATAATGATCCGGGGAATTCACCGGAAGGACACATGGAAACGATTTTATTACTATGAAATACACTGAAATATATATGCACGTCCTATATATATTCTAATCGCGCAAAATAATTCGGGGGTATAGCTAATAAATATTGCTTTATTATTAATTATATGATGTCCACATTTTTTCATTAATAATTTAAAATTAACACTTGGAAAAATAATAGTTCGTGTTTCGGTATTAAGTTTCAAATTTTGTAATTGCATACCAATAGTTTGTTTTAAATAAAGCAATTCACTAGCTAAATTATTGCACAGGCCTACAATTGTTACTGCGCCGCTGGGAAATAGCATTAAAGTTGAATCGTCACCTTTGTAGATAAACATGTTTGGTTTTAAGCAACTTTGACCTGTAATTTGCTGTGAAATTTTCTCTAGTTCAAATTTGGCAATGTTTTTTCCGGTAAACTGTTTATTGGTTATTTCTATTTTGTTGTTCAATTTCTTATTCTAGAAAAATAAAATTAAATCCTAGTAGGGGGGATTACTACTCGTTTCGCCGGTCTAACAAGCTTAGTGCTATAGTGCCCGTATGGTTTGCTGCTATATTTACTACTCCAATATGATTTCGTATCCCAGAGCGTTAGTGCCTTCTTATAGACATGACCAGTAAAAATTTGATGCTTTCTAGAAGTGAAGGTAGAGTTATAGCGGAAGAGCATTGCCTCGTTTTCAAAACAGTCTGCATAATCCTCGTGTGTTAGTTGCTTAGCGACAACCGATCTAGATACACCTTTGGCGGTTTTCTTGATTGGGGCATCATAGGATTGAAAACTGTAGACCTTTGGTTTAAGGAAAACCCACTGTTTATACTGCAAACCGCAGCTCTCATCTTTTACGAAGCCGAGAGCCGCTTTATGTTTAATGGTATAGAGTGGATGTGTTGTACTGTAGTTGGAAGTATCTAGGAAACCATCCTCAAACATTGCCCGTAGAAAGGTTAGCTGTGGTGCATTAGTTACGCTTAGCATTAGAGAATCCGTGTCACCGGCTAGACAGCGAATCTGGCAACCCAGTTTTTGTTCTAGAGGCTTCAGTTTGTTGTAAAATAGGTCGTACATCTGTAGCTTAGATAGATCTAGTATAGTGCAACCGATGAACACGCCCTGATTTAGGCAAACAGCCTCTTTAGTGAAAGTATGCCCACTCAAGTTGGGGGTAAAGACAACAAACGATTCGTGATTGGGCTTGGCTAAGAGCAAATCGCATTGTTCGTCGCTATTGCATAACCTGAAAGAAACGCGGTCTCTAACCTTTTGGAGGCATTTCCCATACAAGGCATTGTTCATCAACTTATAAAATAGGACCTCGAATGGGTTATTTGCCGACTGTCTTTTATTCGTATTAAAACTAATATAGTCCTTGAAAATATATTTTTGTGAGAAAGAGTAGACCCTATGTACTTGTGTAAGTTTAAGACCGAGCTTCAAATAGAGTTGAAGTAGCTTAATATGGATACCGTATTCAACCTTATTAAACTGATGTAGTAGTAGCTTAGTACAGGTATCGTTGTATGGTCTACAGGTAGCCGTATCGGTGAGATTGTAATGCTCCCAAAGATCTTCCATGTATTCGCTAAGAAAGGATTTAGGGACTGACATCTTCTCCGCTCCTAGAGGCAGATCGGCGGTCAAATCATGAATTTCTTTCGGGTAATGTAGATCAACTATGCAATAATAACCAGTGTCCCCGCTCGCGTCTACTGTAGCTAGGTCTATGGGGGTAGTTACGAGTTTAATATTAGCGTAGGGAAGTTTCTGGCTCAGGGCGCAGCCGTAAAGGTTATTCGCATCGATGGGAATTAGATATTTCTCGGGGAGACTGGAGTCGTAGTCGGGTTTATCGGGAATATTTGCGTCTACAGAATGTGTATTCAAGAAAACTAGACCACCCCTAATATTTGTTTCAAAGTCCGAGTAGATGGAAGCGTCTGATAGTAATTGAATTTCTGATTGCGTGAATTTCAGCGCCGCGTCGTAAGTTAATCCCGGGGCAGTGAAGTACATTAGGGGCTCGAGTCCATAATTAGTAAGACAGAGGGATCGGAACTGCTCGAAAGTATCAGCCAATAGGGTAACGTCTAGAACCAAATAGCCAATCATATAGTCGAAGATTGTTGCGCAGTTTAATTCATCCCAAGTAGTAAGCGCGCGCTGATAGTTGTCTGCGCTACATTGTTCCAATTTGAGATCATTATAGAAGCTTTCTATTGGGGGGAGTGTAGTTTCGTGTAGGTTTGAAATATTTTGAATGTAGGAATATGGGAATACGCCCTTGTTTTTTATTGTGTTATCGCTAATGTTGGGATAGAGTTGGGTCATTTGAGCTAGTGTATGGGGTATGGCTGTTGCTAGGTTACTATTATTTTTAGTGAGATAACTACTAAGATTATCTAGGCTGGCAGTCATAAACTGATAGGAATCTAGAAAATTAATGGAGATACTTTCTTTAGCGTTGGCTGTTGGTGTACTCGGATCGATTGGAAAGCTAACTTTAAGGTGAATATAAGTTTCGGTGTTTTTTGGTATTACAGTCATTTTCCAGTGTGTTCTAGAACTATCGGTCATTCCTTCTTTTAGTAGTAAATGCATATCGAATTTCCTCAAGTTATGAAATATAATATAAAAATTATTCCGTTTTAGGGAAAGTTTCCTGTTGCAGCTAACGCAAGAAGCCCCTCGATACTCCCCGCTATAATGATCATGATCGCGGACTTTGGTGCTGAGATTGTCATTGAGGTTTAAATTATGAGAATCGGGGGTTAAATTACAGTTGCAGACGTAGCATTGTGTAGCGTTATTAAAGTCAGTTTGTTGGCTAGTAGTGAGTTGCATGGGGGCGCGCGTGTTTGTACTAGAAATGGACCAATCGTATAACTCCCTACAATGACTTTCCATAGCGGTTAGAAAGTCGCGCATTACGTGGTTACTGCCATCGTCACGGAAAATTTGAACATCTGTTTTAGGAGGGTTAATTAATTTCTGATTTGGTACTGTATAAAAGGCTGCCGCGCTAGCTATATGTTTCTGTGGGAGTTTAATATTGTTTGTAGGTTCTAGAATAGTTTCAATGTCGGCGTATATACAGAAAGGAGGGGATAGAGTCTTATCGTACCTATCAAATTTAACCAAGAGATTTTCGGGCATATACTCGAGTTGGCGTTTACCCGTATAGCAGCGCTCTCGATGTTCTCCCAATGATTTGTCAGTGTAAAAGGCTCTGAGACAGCGTTCGCAGTGCGTCTTGTTGCCAGTAGAAGTAGCTTTAGTATTTATTAATCTATCTATGTTAGTAATAGCTACGTAGTGGGCGGGGTTTTTGCTTGTTGCTTCGATAAATAATAAGTTTAGTACAGTTTTACCGGAACAGTGCGCGCTATCTGGTTGACTTAGAATGGAGAGTTCTTCCGTATTACTCCAATAAAGAAGGTTTATACAGTATATAGGGTTTGCTTTCAGAAACTGGGGAATACCAGTTACTCTGTCCACCGGGAAACTTAAATTGGAAAAATCAAACATGTTTAGGAAAGGAGTATACGTTGAAATTCTTTTGATATTATTATTTTTTCTATCAATTTTCTTATAATTTGCGGCGACCAATACTGCATATTTAAAGCATTCCCCCAGCGGGCAGTCTACGCTTACGGTACATTTTTTATTTAATAATAATTTAGAATTATTGAAGCCTTGACCCTTTAAATAGGGGTTGCGTTGGGACCGCGCAATCTCAATAGTTATTCGCTCGATGGCTATTATGCGCCAACCCGAGCCGAGACAGAGAAACACGCTTAACAGTTGATCGATACGATTGACGGCGCTAGAAAACCAGTTATTAAAGTCGCTATTATTTAGAATTTGATTATTGTTACCGCTAGATTTAAAACAGAAAGATTCAATTTGAAATCCCTCGCTCGTTTCACGCTCCATTACGATATTGATTGTAAGCCAGACTCTTAAAAAAGTTCCCAAAGCACTTTGTAGATGGCTACTAACGTGTTCTTGAATGTGTGGAAAATTTTCGTTTAATGTTAATTCAGCGTCGAGTCTTGTTTCTGCGAGGTCATTGTTATAGGTAAACAGTCGTCTGTGTGCGCTTCCATTGGAGGGTGGTTGAAATGGATTGTTTGGGGAAATAGAATCTCGCGAAGTTGAAGGTTCATTATTGGAGCCGCCGCCGCCGACTTGTTCTGGAGTAGAGTTGATGGGGGATGAGTGGGAGGTAGTCGGAGTTTTGCGTTTCCGCGAAAAAAGTCGAGTATAGCATTCATGCTCAGAAAAGGATGATAGGGTGAGCGAATCCCCGCAGCGGCAATCGGCTGGCTCGTTTACGTAACTAAATCCTGTTCCCCCCTGAGGACACGATAGCAGATGGCCAACCAGTGTCTTCTTTTCCGAGGACCAAGTCGAACAACAGTCGCATCTATATTGCGCGAAATGAATTTTAATGTGGGATTTTAGATTATCACTCCGCATCTCTTTGTCGCAGATGGGACAGCTAACTTTATTTGTTGATCTTGGCATCTTGAATCTAGAAAAATACGTTGATTATTTATAAAAAAATAAAAAATACTGTATACTTGCTAAAAATAAAGTAAAACAGTGGATATTAATCGGTTACTAGGCAACAATACTGTGTTTGTACAGTTAGGCCTATTGCTGTATTGTAGCAATCAGTCAGTGAAACATAAAGCAGACAGTCGGCAGTGTCTAGTGTGGTAGTGTTAGTGTACCAGCTGCCAGATAGTGGCGATAGCCAAGACACAATAGCCATGGCAGTTATTATTCGTGGAAAGAGGGTCTATAAACAGCAGTCAACAGTCAGTCAATGCAGTAGTGCTAGTGATATAGTCTGCTATAAGTCAGACGTACCGGTAGCGTTAACCAATACAAATCAACGATAGGCCTAGCTAATCGCTGTGTGAGATCTCAATTAGTCAGTAGGATATATATTGAAAACTGCAGTATTCAGTGTTGTTCAGTAGGGTCTATATTGCTACTATAGTGGCACTAGGCTAACTCGAATGATGCGGTACCGGTAGTTGGGTAGACAAGCAGATAGACACATTTAGGCCTATTGATCGAATGCTTCGATCATGGTTTAGGCTATCGGTACCACCGCAGTCTGACAGTAATTAATAGTGAGCCTACTGCAATACTATTGTACCGGTAGATAATAAATGTAAATTGTTTGCTAGCGGCATCGATAGTACCGTCAGATGGTGGAAGGCAGATTTTACTTACGGTATTAGTAAATATTCACGGAAAGATGAAGTTTGGAAGTTCGGTGGCGACAAGGAAGTTGGTTGACGTGGACGACGAGAGAATTTATTTACCGATACAGCGATAGAACGGAGTGGTATCGGAAAAATATTACGCGACGGATACGCGGAAAGTTTGTTGACGACGATGAGCGATAACGCGGCGAAATGACAATAATACAACTATACAACTGGATAGTTGACTGACGATAACAAATAAATATTCTTAAATAAATAATATTAAATTCGAAAACAAAATAATGGTAAATGATGTTAATCGTAACTTGCAATTGAAATGATGAACCTAATATATTGGTGGGGACGTATTAAATAGCAATTCGGTTATTAAGGGGGGCCCTTGTCTCTTAAATGAGCCAATCAGAACGCAGCAGTAGAAATGAAGCCCGCTGATTGGCTGTTCAGGCATAAGCGGTAACCAGGGCAACTTCTCGTGTTGATGAATCTATATTAGAAAACTCCTGTAGGCATATTGACTAATTATGTTGAGTTGACTGTATAACAGAAGCAGGCCTGGTGCAAAGGAAAGGGATTAATTAGTAGAGAGGAATGCATGTTTAGAGGCGCTTCATTGTTATGATAGCGGCTGCCTGGATATAGGAAAGAACCCAAGTGATGCCATAGTGAGAACAAAGGAGGGCCGCTAGAGCATTAGCCTTGGGCGATATACGGATTTGGTATAGTCAAGGCCGCATTGGGATTATTAGTGAGACATCGAGGGGGGGCTGCTAACAGACGGGACTGCTCATTTATATTTGCCTTGGGGGTATACGTGTAGATTCACTGCCTGTTGTATCTAGTTAATGAATAATGAGGACAGAGGAGGGGCCCCCGCCGATGAACGCAGTTGATAGTTGCCAGTAGGGAGCCGTATACCATAGCCATTATAAAGTTAAAAATAGACATTATGTCATAGTGTCTCATTGGTATTATAAAAACTAATTAATCTAAAAATAGAAATCAATGTATAAAGTAAAAGTAATACAATTAATTAATTTAAAATAAAGTACTAATGAATAAATAAAGTAAAATAAAGTACAATTAATTAATTAAAATTAGGTACAAATAAATAAGTATTAATGAATAAAAGAGCTGCGGTGTCACTTATGACACCCTCTTGAGCCGGCTCTGTGACACTTGGACC
>JAUCBJ010001050.1:0-20767 GCA_032718475.1 Nemertoderma westbladi | reverse complement strand
TATAAATTTCGGCAGGTTAAACTGCTGAAGGTCTATAAAAGCGCGTACAGTTTTTCCTTCGTTTGGGGCTGTTTGATGCACAAAGTACCGCGAGTGAACCCGCTGTACGTGACTGTCTGCGGAATGTTTATAGTGTATCTCGGAATGCTGCTTCTAGGCCCGTTGCCTTCGTTCGAAAAAGAAGGTGACGTGACGGTTATACTGTTTGGGGCTGTTGTGTTTGGTAGCGGTGTCGGTTTTTGCGGGATCGCCTACATAGAAAGTCTGTATAGAGTTTGCTTTAGACGGCTAAAGTGGGAAGACAGATTGGAGAACGCCGCAGTGTATTCCTACACATTAACGATGAGCGACGCTATGGGGTTGTTCATTGGTCCGCTGATAGCGGGACCAGTCGTAGACAACCTTGGATTCGAGAGAGGAATCTCAACCTTCGGATTTATTCTACCGGTGGTTGCAATTATGATCATAGTAGTCCTATTCTGCCACAAAGGCGACGCTTTCAAACATAAAAATGTCTCCGAAGAATGCGAATTGTTAATTAAAGAAGAAGTGACTGCAGATTCCATAGAAAGCTTACTTCAGTCAAGAGATTCATCAGTCAGATATAAAGCATAAATTTAATTGTAATTTTAATGTAAAAATAAATCATTGTAATAAATAAATAGATATATGCCGATAAGCCGTGTGGGTTACAGTTTATTGCCGGTATGAATTTAGGGAAAGGAGCAGGTTACAGTGCACGTTATTCTAACCAAGAAAATAAACAAAAGTCCATAGAACAGATTACGTTTACATTTTTTGAAGTAATCATGTTATTTGCTTCGATTTAAACCTGGAGAGGGGTGAATTCGTGTTTTCGTCGAAAGTCCCCCCCCCCCCCCCCCCCCCCTCCTCGCTCTTATCTGTCGTAGCTGTTTATCTATCTACATCTAAACACTTTTAATCTTTCATGCACTTCTAAAATAATAATACCTGTGCCGTGGCCAACCTATTATCTTTGGCCCTCGAAACTTTTGTCTGGGTGCCGACCACAACCACGACAGTCACCTCCGCCTTGCATGATATGACTTTCACCATGGTCAGGACCAGCATCAGACTGCCCACAATTTTGTGCTTTGACTGCCTCATTGAGAGAGAAACATGTGGGCAGCTGATAACTTTCTTGAGAGACACGCCACTTATATGGCCCTGTCCCGGTAATCTCGAGAAAGTCATGGGGGGTAGGGAGTTGTGGCGGCGCAATTTTGTGGATAAGCCGACACTGCATGGGTAGTAGAGCAGCGTGCCGATTATAATCTTTTGTCAGGATTCATTCTGGCTGGGTTTATTATTTTCACGGGAAACTCTATACTGAATTATAATTACTAAGGAGAATTTGACTCTTTTTATTTGTTATTTTTCAAGTGAAAATTGTGCTGTAATTAATCCAAACACTAGAATTATGCCTAAATTACATTTATAGAACATTCATGTCACACCATACTAATTTATACTCGTAATATTTTCAAAATTCGACCCAGCTTTTTTATATGAGGTATTTTTGTGCGTGTTCATGAGCTTTTTTATTAACTTTTTGGAGCTTTATTATATATTTTAGGTTTTAACATTCCAAATTTATCAGATTCAACTTGAAAAACTAATGAATTTCTTGAAATTTTTAAATATAAAAATAGATAAAAAAAACATTAGAAATATATCACAATAAATTAATGTCTCAAAATGTATGATGCCATGAATTTTGATAATATCTCCGGAAATTATTGGATCTTGAAAATTGAAAAATCCTGCTAAAAGCATTTCATTAAAATTTGAAAAAAATTAGGGGTCTGGTCCGACGGACTAAAAATGGTTGTTGTACAGTATTAAGGGGCAGTATTAAGGGGGGTAAGTATTATGGTTTAGGCAAGTACGAAATTGTTAAAATTAATTCCATAGCATTCTTTTACATCAACACCAATCTTATAATCATCCTAGAACGCCTTGCCTTTACATAATGGTGTCCAGCAAAATTATGTGACTTGTGACTGAAACGAAAATTGTCACAAAAGTGAGCATAAGATGGGATTCCGGTGATGTAAGTTTAACTGTAATGGAAACATGTACCATTTATTATTTTACAGCAGTAAATATATTATTAAAATATATGGAAGCAATCGGATGAATTGTCTTAACCGTTCCTTGTGACAATTGGTTTAATTGCAAAATTACACAAAATCCTCAACGATGCAAGTTGGGCATCAGTCGGAATATTGATCACAATAAAATTTGCTTTTAAATCACACAAGGCATTACTCACTTATAATCACACACTTAACTATTATTTATATTATTTATAAATGTGCTAGGTGGAGGGTGTAAAATCTTGAAACAATAAACAAACAAACAAAAAAGACATATACTATAAAGTATATACCATGCCCCAGAATATAGTGTCGTAATTCAGTGACACCCCCCCCCCCCCCCCCCCTAATTTTTCTACATTTCTTATGAGATTTCATTAAATTTTAAACAGAGATAGTTTCATCTCCCGACCACTTAGCTACAAGCATTTAAAAAAAGTGTCTCTGACGATATTGTGCCAGTCGTACTACAGTTATTTTTCTACAAAAATAGTTGAAAAATAGCTGAGATTACGGGCGTTCAAAAGTTGCATGGTTTTTTCGCATCTGCGCCAGGCTATTTTATTCTATATAATAAATGCATCATATTCTGGAACATTTGTTTAAGCAATACGTAGCTGGGGAACAATGCATTACATCATTAATCACACTAGATATTCAAACATTAACAAAATGTTTCAGAATATTGTGTATTAATTAAATAGAAAAGAAAATAGCCTAGCTTTGTCAAAACCGTGCAATTTTTGAATGCTCATTAGCTTAGCTATTTCCTAACCAATTTTACATATTTGGAATCCTTGCAGAGCCAGCTTTCAATCACTATAAGGTTGAATAATAACTGCGGTGGGGCCGGTGCAATATCACCAGAGACACTTTGTTAAACGCTTGTAGCTAAAGATTGAAAGCAAAAATAAAAATTCTGGTTCACCCAGACCCAGTAAGTGTTCGGGAAGTTAAACTCTCTATGTCTCAAATTTTATGAAATCTCATTAAGATTTGTAGTAAAAGATAGGGAGGGGGGGGCGGGTTGGTCGTGTCATTGAATTACGACACTGTATTCCGGGGCATGATGTTTTCCCATGCCAGGTTCATCGAAAAAACGGCATATATCTGCCGTACTAATACTATATTAATATTATTTATTTAATATAGTTATCTATTTATTTACATTTATCTGCTTTAACTTATTATTAAACATTACAAAATTAAGTTAAAGCTAACAATTAAGCATTCAGAACGCCGAAAAGTTGACATAATGTAACAAAATTTCCGTACCCTATTTTATGGAAATAGCACGTGAAAAGTGATTCTTTTTACACAATGTAAATTCATGTTATAATGTCAAAATATAAAATTCTGGCTCCATGCAGACATCTACATCTACTTGCTGAGGACTTTCAAAGTTAACTGTCAAAATTTTGGTCTTTCTGGAGTTAATAAAAAGACCAACACTAGAAGCAGCATGTTCTAATGAGCTGAGGAGCCGTTGGGCTCCCTCTAGTGATTCTGAGTATCCATGCAGACATCGACGGTGAGTTGAATTTCAAACAATGTGACAATAAAAATATGATTGGGTTACTACGTTCATCAGAAAATGACTCTAAATTACGGGTCATGGTGTGTATTAGATTAATTTGTTTATTTTATTATTTGTCCTTTTTGTTGCCTAGCGATGGATCGGTTTCTCTCTGTAGTTTCGCCAATTCTTCAAAGATACGATCGCATTCATTACCAAGAATTCCAAAATTCTCGAACTTCTTTTTTATCGCCAACAAATCGACCGGCACCAGTTTGTTCTTAACTTGTTTCAGTTTCGTGTTATTTCTCCTCCGAGCATCACCAATGTCGTGATCACCCATAAATCCCACCGTCCCGAAATCAAAGTTCCTCTTGCATAGACCTTCATACTCCCTTCTCATTGATTGGTTCCTTATAGAATTTATATTACTCAAGACCTTATAGATATTTGAGGCTCCTTCGGCTTGCCTAATAGCAGTCGCACTAGATGCCGCCAACGTGGAGTGCTGAGAGATGAGTCTAAAAAGTCTGACGATTACAAATAGAAAAAATAACGAGAATCCCGTTACACAAAAATTAACTTGAGCTCGAAATAGTTTCATATTTATCTCGCATCTGTCAAGAACATTAGTTGTATTTGAAAATTCATTTTGTTCGGCGATATGTTGTATCATTTCTTTCGCAGCATCTACCAATAGTAAACACAGAAGTACAACTGCCATAAATACAATCCCTCCGTAAACGCCCATGCGCGCGAATAGACGATTTCTGAATTGTTTCTGCCACACCGACGTTTTTATGAATGGGACGCAGAGAAAAATGGTGATGATAATTTCAATGGCTAGAATAGAAGCAAGAAGAAGCAACTGATTCGACATTTCTCGAGATATCAACATATATTATCAAATTATTGAAGCTCGTAGTAGCAGGACATTTTTTATATTCAAAATGAAATTTTGTACCGTTACGCTTTATAAAGTGGTAACCACTTTATAAATAAAACTTAGAAGTACTGTATATTTCTAAATACTGAGAAGATAGGGTAAGAGTTTCACAGCTCACAAATTTGAAATATTCTATTTCCAAAAAAATTATATATATAATAATTTAATTATACTTGGTTTCCTTCTGACCATGAGATCTATGAGCGATGTTTGAATTTGCTGAGTGAGTTTTATCAATCGACGTTAATTATAAATGAAGGGGTCATAAGAGAAAAAAATATATATTTGTTTTTGAAATAATACGTAATTTTATTCCAAAAAATCCTAACTTGTCGCCAGACATTTCTCGCAGGAAACCATTATATAAATAGGGAATCCTTACCTAACAGGCAGTAGTACCGGTACAAGTTGTTTTTGTATCTGATAGTACCACTATGCCTCAAAACCAGAAATCGTACGAATTCGGTTGCTGAATGATGAATCGAATATCAATTGTACAGCAGCATAAAAACAAGGATAAAAACAATGATAAAAACAGTGTCCTTGAAAGACTCAATTTTCAGGAAGAAAAATCAGCTGTTTTATTAACAATCCAATGTATTTAGGAACATAAATTACCGCCATTTTTGGGAAAATAATTTGACTTTATTTATCGGAATAAAGTAAAATCCTAATTCTTTAAGTGTCAGTTATAAATCAATTCAAAAAATACAATTTTGTTGAATAATAAAATTATATTATTAACAAAAGGGGAGTGTCCTAAAATGCGCGTCACAACACAAACAGTATAGTAGTAGAGCTAATGGGGGTTAAGGAACTTTGATACAACCAATGGTAAACAATGGTAAGGTACAAGCCCGTAATAAAGCGATAAAAGATCTAATAAACAAACAGAAATACATGGATAATAAATTAACAGCAAATTAAGAGGCAATTAACGCAATTAAAACAATGATAATATAGATAGAAATGTCGTAATAATTATTTTTCATTATGGTAGTCATATAAATAGCTTTTTATTGTAATCAAAGATAAAAGAAACAGGTACAAACGATACAAAAGTTAGCATTCTGTCAAAAATATAGCTTTAGTATTTGCAATCCTATTAAAGTAAATATTATATTTATTTTGGTAAAATATTTCCAACGTTCTATATTTAACACACAATATATATATAAATTAAAATTAATAAAAGTTTCTACTTTTTAACATAGTAACTGTTGCATAAACCATGGCGGTTGGTGACACCGTGACAGGTGAGACTGCAGGTCCTCCGGATAACGTCACTACAACCAACACCCCTCAGCGAAGTAGCTGCATCCGTAACAGATTAACCATCCTCGTTATCTTTTGCTGCCTCCAGTTCAACATGTCCGTCAACTACTCCCTCCCGGCAGCTTTCTTCCCTCCTCGAGCCGTGGCTAAGGGCTTCGATGAAACTCTCGTTGGGATTCTGTTCGGGACCTTCGCGGGTTCCAGGGTTCTCTTCTACATTATAGTCGGTGGCGTAGCCGCCACTGTAGGCGTGAAGATATCCTTAGTGATCGGGTACATTGGCACAGGTTAGTTTAGATCCTATTGTAGACTTTTATATATATTATACTCTCGTAAATGTATGTAGGCAACTGGTTGTGAAATAGGCAAATGAAAAAGGATGCTTTGATAATATAATGGCAATTTCATAAGAACTTAGGTACCGCACCAAATAGGTCACTGAAAATTAATTAGTTTCTTAGAAAACAGTACCAAGAAAAATAATGAACTTGGTTTTGCAAGTTTCCTATAGTTTCTAAAAACAAATACAGCAGGAATTACTCCTCCAACATTATCCCCCACTGATCCCCACCACGATAACTTTATTGACGACTACGATGTGTCTGTATCCACTGTACAACTACTCCTAACATCACTAAATGTTACCAAAACCAGTAGATCCTAATTTACCACCACGTTTCCTTCAATAAGTAAGCGTACAACTAGCACAATCTTTAGCTGCATTGGTTTTGGAGTTTAAAGATAACCGAATGCAAACATAAATATCACCATAAGAAGGGCAATAAAACTCATTTACCGACCTATATCTTTACTTGCCATACCCTCGAAAATTCTAGAACGATGTATCTCCATGCCAACTTACATCCATCTTCGTCCACTTTATCATAGTGCTCAGTACGGTTTTAGAAAAGGCCGCTCACCTTTTCTTCAACTACTTGTGGTTTTAGATCAAATATATCACACTATAGAAAATAATGATTCCTGTCGCGCCCATGAGCCATGTTATAGCGGACATTCACTCTGTAAACTCAATATCACAATATCCCCCCATAAACTCAATGTCACTCTGTTTATTATATGTGGCCATTACATTCCCTTGCACGGCCATCCCTGTCGCTATATAATTGGCCCCCCTTTGTATATTTATGTATTAGTTAGGCGTGCCATTCTGTTACTGTTGTCCTACACCATTATACCATATATTGCTTACATTCTATTGACTTACTTATTGATTAACAGCTCAGCCTGTACTTTCCCTACCTAGTGGTTTGTGTACAAATGCGCCTGTTGCCTATTCAGTTGTCTTGTCCTTGTACTAGTCCTAGTCTTACTGCCCTATTCGTTTTTAAGAGAATAAAAGAAAAATCATTAATCATTTGGCACCACACTAAATCACCTTCAGATTTCAAACTATTTAAGGTAAATAAAAATAAGTTTAATAATGCAAACAGGATAAATAAAAATGCATTAAGGCAAAATAAATTTTTAGAAGCCAATGTACAAACGACCAAATGGAAAATAATTAACTCAATTATATACAAAGTTAGTAGGCCTAATATATGCACAGTTCTGTTGGAAATATTTTATTATTTGTTCGTCAAGTACTCTGCCAAACTGTATTGCACAAATCTAATATTGTTCTGTTTTGTAATATCTCTATGTATATTGGTGATGGGCGTTTGTTTGTCTTCTAAACTCAAATGGACTATCAGCTGTTAATGTAACTTACTGTACGATATATTATTTCTAGTTTGAAAAGCGATTTTATGTTTCGATTAAAAGGTTGTTTGAGATACAGTTATAAATTGTTTTCTAATAGGTTATGGGCCCAGAACGTTTAATTACAACATGTACTAACCGACCTCTGTTGTATGGGTAAAATGATGTGAACTGTGTTTGTCGTACTGTGTATTGTATGTACTGTATGTACTAATGTACTGTATAACTTTTATTGAGAATTGAGAGTAAATTTATGTTGAGTAATATAGCTTGTGAGGATGTCCAGTGAATATAAAGTTGGTTTACGTACTGATAAATTTACAGGACAAAACTGGTTTATGTGGAAGCATAAAATGCAAATGGTACTGATTTCAATGGATCTGTGGGATGTTGTAAATGGTAGTGAACCCGCACCACAAGCAGCAGGCGATGCGTTTCAAAAATGGTTGAAGAAAGATCAGAAAGCTCGCGCAGAAATTAATTTGCATCTTGCCGATTCACAATTACCTCTAGTGATGGGGAAACCATCTGCATTAGACGCGTGGAATGGATTGAAGACTCAGTTCGAAATGCAAACGATGCAAAATATAATTTATTATAAAAGAAAGTATAGAGACGCTGTTATGCAAGAAGGCGACGATATGATGAGTCATATCAATAAGCATCAGGAATTGACGGCTCAACTGGATGCTATTGGAGCAAATGTGCCGGAAAAAGAGCAAATATGGGAATTACTGCTTAGTTTACCAAGATCGTACGAAATGCTGGTAAGCACATTAGAAATGTCTAATGATCTATCTATAGAATTTCTGAGACAAAAATTATTAATGGAAGAACAAAAAAAGAAAGAAACACATAAATTTGATTCAGACGAAAATGATGCTTTATTTGCCAATGCTGCTTCAGGTAATTATCAAGGTAGAGGTCGTGCGTCATGGAACAGAGGACTTCGCGGAGGTAGTGCTCGAGGAAGAGGTAGCAGCTGGCCTAGAAATGCAGGTAATTCTAATAATAATAATAATAGTTACAGTGCTAGGAACAGCTTCGGCCAATCGCCAAGGTGTTTCAATTGTGGTACATATGGGCATATAGCTAGATACTGCACACGCCCAGATAATAATGTTACGAGTACGAACAGTAGAGGAAGTTCTGGTTTATCAAACCAAGGTGCTAATGTAGTTCGATTAGAAAACGATGAGAATGATTTTACCTTTTGGTGTTTATCGAGCAATGGAATATCTCACAAAAATGATAATAGTAGTAAATGGTTTATAGATTCAGGAGCTACGCAACATATGTGCTGTAAACGTGATAATTTTCATGAATACGTTGAATTACAAAATCCCAGTGTCATTCATTTAGCTAATAAAGAAACTGTTGAAGCTTTGGGTATTGGAATGGTTAAATGGAACAATTTAAATGATGCATTTATGATTAAAAGATGTCAATTTGAGAATGTTTTATTTGTTCCGAGTTTGTGTCAAAATTTATTATCAGTGAAGAAAATAACAAATCATGATTGCCAAGTCGTGTTTAGTGAGAACATGGTGTAATGTATTTAGCGAACAAAGCAATAAATTGTTAATCACTGCAAAAATTCCCGAGAATGGTAATCAATATGAGCTTGAAGGCCACGTAAATAAAGAGAAACATGAGGTAAATTTTGCTCAATCTGAATCAAACATAGATTTGTGGCATTGTCGCCTTGGACATGTCAATGAACAAACATTAAGAAAAATGTTTAATGATGAACTTGTACATGGAATTGACTTAAATACGAAAGATCAGTTGAAATTTTGTGAAGGATGTGTTTTGGGAAAACAATCCAGAAATGAATTTCCAAAGGAAAGTAGCTCTAAATCCGATTGTGTTCTACAACTTGTTCATTCTGACGTATGCGGTCCCATGTCTGAAGTATCATTAGGTGGGAATCGATACTTTGTGACATTTATCGATGATAAATCTCGATTTTGTGCGGTATATTTTATGAAGGCCAAAAGCGAAGTGATAGACAAGTTTCTGGAATATAAACATATGGCAGAGAGACAAACAGGAAAACTAATTAAAAAACTACGCTTTGACAACGGAACAGAGTACGTCAATGATGCATTCAAAAATTATTTTAAGGAAAAAGGCATATTAAGACAGATGACTGTTTGTTACTCACCACAACAGAACGGAATAGCTGAGAGAAAAAATCGAACTTTGGTTGAAAGTGGGAGAGCAATTTTACAATATGCTAAACTACCTATTTCATTTTGGGCAGAAGCTGTTCTTACTTCTGCGTTTATAAACAATCGCTGTTCAACCAAAGCCGTTTGTTCTAAAGTACCATATGAATGTTTTTATGGAGTTAAACCATCAGTAGCTGAGTTTAAAGTGTTTGGGTGTGACGCATGGGTTCATGTTCCAGACGAAAAAAGGAAGAAATGGGATACTAAAAGTGTCAAACATGTGTTCGTTGGATATGATTGTGAAAGGAAGGGATATCGAGTATATAATAAGGATACAAAAAAGGTATCAACAAGTCGTGTTATTCCCCATTTATGAGCGGGTTAAATATCACTTCTAATAGTGGGCTACCTAAAAAATATCACTTTTTGCCCACGGGAAAATATCAGTGATATTCCCGCGTTGCTATGCAACTGCCTATTATCCTAGGCCTAGCTCTATTATCAAATCAGATTGTCAGAACATACCTACCGGTACCACAACACATTTTTGTATCATTATCCATTGTCTGAAATTGAAAGTACCAGACCGGTACGGTACGCAGCCTGTAGCCAGGCAGTGGGCTGACCAGACCACGCTGCTTGGCATGGTATAGGCTTAATACTGGTGGTACCTGTGTGTGGTACTGTACGATTTGTTCATCACTTAATTGCTGACCGACTGCCTGGGGGATAAAGCTGCGAAGCTCTGAAGATGTGGACTGGTAGCGATACAAGCCTGTACAGCAGGCTACAGTATGTAGGCCCTACAGTACATATTTCGTGCTCTTTTCCTATCTTTATGTTTAATATGTAAGTTGGACGCAGTCTTAAGGAAATGAATATTGATTTTATTTAAATAATAATAAAGCTGGCTTTAAATAAAACTGTTGTTTTGTAACTACAGTATGCTAATGATTACGGTAATGTAACACGGAATCAGTCTTTTTTATATATAGGCCTAACGGAGATTTATGCGAATCCGAAATGAAAATTTCCCTGGCCACCTTCCTGGACTCGAACCCACAAACATCTGGAGTCAGAGACCCGCGTTCAAGGCTCCGATTTAAACTGTTAAACCACTACACAATGCCTTTCCTTGATATTTATATGTCTACTATAAATGGTTCCGCATGCACGCCAATATGAAGTCCTAATAAATTAATAATGAATAAATAAATTAGTTTTTATGTATTCGATATAAAGTAGGCCCTAAAGTGTTTCTGTCACGCAGGGATCAAGTACAGGCATTCACAAGAACGAGCATAGCGAGTTAGTGAATATTCTCGAATGTCTCCTCAATAAGCTCAAATCTCTGTGAAACTGCGTCCTATCGAAGAACAATAAACACCGATGTTAGTCTTTATATCATGAAACTTTTAAATAGTAACTCGTGAATGTGTCGGGAAACTCAAGAAATATTTCAGATCCTGGCTGACTAGGCTCCAAATGTCCCATTTAGATAGGGTGGGGCACTGACTCACTATTTTTATCCAGTTTACAAAAGGTTTTAGAAAATTATTAGGCCTATCAGTGGTTCAAAGTTAGGCTACCTACTGCATTTTTTTTCACTTTAAAGGTTCTTGCTGCATGATGTGTTCTACAGTAAATATGGATCTGGCGCGCCTATAGTTTATTAAAACATACTTTTTTCACCAAAATTAAATGATACATTTATCGAAAATATCTGAGGATGAGGGAAAATTGTAAATATTATTAAATATTAAATTATTAAATTAAATATAAAATTTTAATTTTCCGGTTTCTACTGTAGTTATGCATTATTTAATCATTCTGAACGCACAAATACATTTTAATGATTTAATATATATTGATATATATTTAATCCCCCCAAAATACCAAGCCCCATTTACTTCACTTGCCCCCAAACAAAACCCTTTTAGAAATGTTAATAATGTGGAATAACACATTTATTGCCCGGTTATCAAGTTATTTTCCCTAATATTTTACCCTCGGGCAGGAAACCCTCGGGCTACGCCCTCGGGTTATTCCTGCCCTCGGGTAAAATATACGGGAAAATAACTTGATAACCGTGCAATAAGTATTGATATTAAGTTTAATGAATTAAGTTTCGATGGACGTATTAGTCTAGTCATAGTACAAGTGACATTATCAATGAGTGTGATGAAGTGATCAATGTGGATAATGATGTGGAAAATATCATTAAGAGTGAACCTATTGTAGCTAAGGGGACAACCATAAATGACAAAGTCCATGATGATGAATCGGCTGAATCGACTATTAGAAAATCTACCCGCATAAAAAGACAACCAGATAGATATGGGGATTGGATAGAAAGTGAAAATCTCGAGAATATGGTTTTCTATGTGTCAGGAGAAACGCCAAAGACAGTAAATGAAGTACTCAATAGTGTGAACAGTGAAAAGTGGAAATTGGCTCTTGAAACGGAATATAACTCGTTGATAAAGAATGACACGTGGAAATTAGTTGAATTGCCAGAAGGAAGAAATGCTGTGGGTTGTAAATGGGTTTTTAAAGAGAAAACAGGTTGTGATGGTCAAATTGAACGATATAAAGCTCGTCTTGTTGCTCAGGGCTACTCACAATTACCCAATATTGACTACCAAGAAACTTTTGCTCCTGTTGTTCGTTACACATCTGTTCGTACTATTCTATCTTTAGCCAATGAACTTGACTTGGAAGTTCATCATATGGATGTTGAAACGGCATTTCTCAATGGAGTTTTAGAGGAAGAAATTTACATGAGACAACCTGAACATTTTATTCTCAAAGGAGATGAACATTTAGTGTGTAAATTAGAGAAAAGCATATATGGCTTAAAGCAGGCATCTCGTTGTTGGAATAAAGCAATGCATGACAATCTGGTTGATAATGGCTACATGCAATCGCATGCAGATCCATGTATTTATATAAAACGAGAAGGTAATAACTTTCTAATATTGGCTTTATATGTAGATGACTTACTGCTTTGCTCCAATTCCATGATTATGTTGAAGGAAGAAAAATTAGCAATTTCAGAGCGATTTAATACAAAAGATTTAGGTGAAGTACGTTACTGCTTGGGAATCAAGATAGAAAGAGATCGCGATAATCGAAAATTAAAATTAAATCAGCAAGCATATCTTGAAGATCTCTTAAATAAGTTTGGAATGCAAGACTGTAATACTGTCTCAACACCGTTTGATGCCAATTCAAATTTGTCACTTAATGAAGGGGAGTCAGTTAATCAGAAGAGTTATCAATTAGCTATTGGAGGGCTGACATATGCTGTTTGTGCTACAAGACCGGACTTGGCTGCAGCACTAAGTAATGTTAATCAATTCAGTTCTAATCCAGGCGAGGAACACTGGAAAGCGGTGAAGAGAATATTCAGATACATTAAAGGAACGATGGATGTCGGCATTGAATATGTTGCTGATCAATCTAACAACCGTGTTCAATTAGTTGGATATGTAGATGCTGATTGGGGAAGAAACTATGATAGAAAATCTACATCTGGATATTTGTTCTTTGTGAACGATTCACTTATTTCATGGGCGTGTAAAAAACAAACACTTGTGGCTCAGAGTACAACGGAGGCAGAGTATATTGCTGCTAGTGTCGCCACCAGGGAGTTAGTGTGGTTAAGAACTTTATTGGGGGATTTAGGCATTGACCAAAATGGGAGCACTACGTTATTCGAGGATAACAATGGGTGTATTGCGTTATCGGAAAATCCACGTTTTCATGGAAGAACTAAGCATATAGAAATTAAATATCATTACATTCGAGACATGGTTAATAAGAAGATTGTTGTTCTAAAACATTGCCCAACTGAACATATGATCGCAGACATTATGACCAAACCACTATTCAAAGAAAAATTCTTAAAATTCAGAACAAAAATGATGGGTTAAATTTCATCTCAGATCTCAAGATAAACTGACGTACTTGACGAGGGGAAGTGTTGGAAATATTTTATTATTGGTTCGTCAAGTACTCTGCCAAACTGTATTGCACAAATCTAATATTGTTCTGTTTTGTAATATCTCTATGTATATTGGTGATGGGCGTTTGTTTGTCTTCTAAACTCAAATGGACTATCAGCTGTTAATGTAACTTACTGTACGATATATTATTTCTAGTTTGAAAAGCGATTTTATGTTTCGATTAAAAGGTTGTTTGAGACACAGTTATAAATTGTTTTCTAATAAGTTCAAAGTCTATTTAATAATAGAAATAAACAAACGATATCAGACCCAATTCAATCGCGAATCTATTCAACAAAACCTACATAGACATGGGGAAATTGAATAATCAGGTATCCAAGCAACATAAAACAACAAATATATCCAATACAAATATGTTAATTTTAGTTTTGAAAATACCAACGAATTTGAAATAGCCGGAATAATATAAAAAAATCAAAATAAACAAATCTTCAGGCCCATCTAAAATTCCCCCAAATATCATAAAATTACTCGGCGATAAAATAGTTTTACCATTAACTTATATTATTAATCAATGTATTACTAAATCCGACTTTCCATGGAGACTTAAGATGGCAGACGTGACACCAGTTTTCAAAAAGGGGCAAAAGGACGACCCGGAAAATCATAGACCAATTTCAGTCACCTCCACGATCTCTAAAATATTCGAAAAAATTTTATATGTCCAAATGTTAAAATATCTAAATAAAAATAAAATACTAAATATAAAGCAATTTGGCTTTTGCAAATCATATTCCACTCGTGATGCTATTATATATGCTACAGAGAAATGGCGCGCTGAATTAGACCAAAAAGTAGCCTCCATTGACCTGCCTAAAGGCCCGCTCCATCCAACGGAACGGTACACCGCTGACTGTGAACGACCCAACAGGTAATTGTGCGCTAAACCGCGCGGTTTACCGCAGCCCATTTAAACAATGTTAAAACAATTAATGTAATTTCCTGTTGAATTCACAGTCCACAGATAGACATCAGTTACCACAATGGTACCGTTGGGTGTGAACGGGCTCCGGGTAGTGTACCGCTGTCTTACCGCTTCAATACCGCCAGACTACTCACGCCAGGCCGCTCACGCACCGTTGGATGTGAACGGGGCTTAAGGCTTTTAACTCCCTGGACCATAATATAATGATAACAAAATTACAAGAGTTTGGATTTCATTCTACAGCCGTTCGACTATTAGCTAGTTACTCTATAGTTCGAACGCCGAGAGTTAAGGTTAATGGGACATATTCAGAATGGGACACACTGACAAGAGGGTTGCGCAAGGGACTCTCTCAGGACCACTGATGTTCCTAATATACGTAAACAAGATATCCCTTACGCAAAAACTAGACATTGTACTGTATGCGGATGGCACATTAATATTTGTTTCAGAACCTAATCCAACAACAGCCATAATAGAAACACTTAGCAAACGTATTTTTAACATTCAAGATAAATTTGCCTCACTTAAACTGAAACTTAACCCAGACAAAACGGAATTCCTCTTATTATCACCAACTACACGTACCACAGCAATTTACGAAATTAAAATCGTTCTAGACCCAGTATCAACTCCTATTACACAACAACAACACATTAAATACTTAGGAACTTATATCAACAATAAGTTTGATTGGAAACTACAGATTAAAAAAATTTCTGAAGAAATCACACACTCAGTTTCTATAATATGACAAATAAAGGGACAACTACCACTAAAAACAAAGCTCAACTTATACAAGGCCCTCGTCTTACCTAACCACAACTACTACTGTGAGCTTCTTGCACCCCTACACTCAACACAACATGGTTACAAAAATCTACTTTACGGACTAGAACTAGACAAAATACAAAACCATGGAGTACGGATTGTATACAGCAAGAAACTTAAGGACAGGCTGGACTGGTACGGAACTTCGAACTGCTGCAAAACTACCTTGATTTACAATCACAGCGAGAATATTACTTTTTCTAATTTTATTACCAATACGTTTATAATTTTTGTTAATCCCCTAAAAAATACTACAATTACCTTTTCTCAAAATCATAACCAATAACAAAAACATATTTAACAAACGTACATATTGCATCAAAATTCCGAAAACAAGTATAACAGATATACATAGGTTTAACAGCATCATGGATTCTGGAATACGAATGTGTGGGATATTACATTATAACATTGGGATATAACAATGTGGAACTCTTTACCGACATAAGGTAAACGCATCAATACAAACAATTCATAACTAATATTCATAATAATTTATATAGGAAGCAATACAACCTTGAGGAAGTAACATCGAATTGAAAACAAATTAGCCTGATATATCAACAACTGGTAGTCTGAGATATCCTAGGTTGGGGTACCGTATTTTATTTTTATTTGTTCTATATAATAATGCATAAACAATAGTTGTTGTTGTTGTTGTTGTAGTTGTTTGTTTTGCTGACTCTGTGCGTTATATATTCTATGTACAAACGGAGTTTTAAAGAATAAAATAAGTTTATTATTTTATTATATTATTTTACCTCACGCAGTCGCCACAATTCCACAATAGAAATAATTTATCTAGACTTTAAAACTTTCAAAAAGCTTTTGATTCTATATCTCATAGTTCAGCGTTACAAAAGTTATGAAAATTAGGAATTCGGGGGGAAACTATGAGAAATAATACGTAGCTATCTATCAGATAGAACTCAATCAGTTAAAGTTGGGGATGCAGAGTCAAAAATTAAAGATGTTGACAGCGGAACTCCGCAAGGAAATATTCTAGCAACATTGCTATTCTAGTAGAATCGAACGACCTACCGAACATCTGCACTCAAACAGACCCTTATCTACTCGCTGACGATCATGGCAAATTTGTTTCCATATATCCGTGCCCTCCGTGAAACTGATAAATTTACATACGATTCCCAACCAGTCAACTTTACTAACAGCTATGAATACCTCGGTGCTATTCTACAACACTCGCTCATGTTCACAAACCGTATTTCAACTAAGAAACAAAAGGCAAAAGGCATAATCGGATCTCTTAGACATCTCCCCCTACTCTCCATAGAAACTGGTATCAAAATCTTTAACTCTAAAATCGACCCAATGGTAACATATGTACTCTTTCGCTGCAATCGGGAAATATTTGACTACAGCTCATCTTCATGAAATCGACAAGATAAAAACTGCTTTTATAAAACAAAAGCTCTCAGTACACAAATCAACATCATCGACTATGGTTTTAAAACTTGTTCAACAAGAAACATTTACAGAATCAATTTTACAGCGATTTCCTGTAATATTTAACAATGATGCAGTGGCTGCATATCGTGTTTACCGAGAGGAACGAGAACTATACTTTGCCAACGAATCATATTCATATGCTTCACATCAAACAGCTGGAAACGGGCAAATCAGACCAATAGACACGTTATTACCCGCACAACTTCACACGGTTTTCACTTCTTGCTTTGCACCAATCATAAATCTTTCCACAGGTTATGCGAGGACTGCTTATGCAAATACTGCAAACAATCATGCGAAGACCGCTACCATTGCCTAAGTTGCAAGGAGTGTCCAAAGTTATCAATATTAGCAAAGGCAAATATTAGCAAAAAAGCATAAAAAAGCAAATATTAGCAAAAATATAAGCAAAAAATAATAAACTATAATAGTAGTAGGGTCTTCCTCCTCTCTGTGACAGTTGGACCTAACTGACACCCATTGGGTGTCATATGACACCCAATTATCACCCTATGGGTGTCATTGGGTGTCATTGGCGCCAGACTGTCTGGGTGACACCTCCCAATTAGGCTAATTAGACCCTAATTGACAGGTGTCATCAATTAATTAGTATAATTAAACCCTAACAGGTGTCATATGACTCCTAATTAGGGTTTAATTGATTATCCTAATTAATCAGACTGATTAGCGCCCTGACACACAATGGGTCATCAGTGATGTCCAACTGTCGCAGAGAAGGGGGAAGAGGGTGTCATAAGTGACACCGCAGCTCTTTTATTCATTAATACCTATTTATTTATATTTAATTTTAATTAATTATTTGTATTTTATTTGTACTTCTATTTATTCATTTGTACTTTATTTTAAATTAATTAATTGTATATATTACTTTTACTTTATACATTGATTTCTATTTTTAGATTAATTAGTTTTTATATTACCAATGAGATCACTATGACATAATATCTATTTTTAACTTTATAATGGCTATGGTATACGGCTCCCTACTGGCAACTATCAACTGCGTTCATCGGCGGGGGCCCCTCCTCTGTCCTCATTATTCATTAACTAGATACAACAGGCAGTGAATCTACACGTATACCCCCAAGGCAAATATAAATGAGCGGTCCCATCTGTTAGCAGCCCCTTTGTCTTCATTATTCAATGGCGCCAGGCGGCCTTGACTACAGCAAATCCCTATGTCGCCCAAGGCTAATGCTCTAGCGGCCCTCCATTGTTCCCACTATAGCCGACGTCGCTTTGTCCCTTTCCTATATCCAGGCAGCCGGTATCATAACAATGAAGCGCCTCTAAACACGCAATCCTCTCTACTAATCCCTTTCTTTTGCACCAGACCTATTTACTAAAACGTTCTCTCAGAGAAGGCATCTTTCTCCTGAAAAAGGGTTAAACCAAGCGTTACTCGCGGAGACCAGCAACCCTATTAATATAAACAGTCTCTATTTAATAAAAACTGTTCTGACTATATCTTTTGTTATTGTTGATGTTCTTATATTATTTATTGTTAATGTTGATGGTAAATTATTTATCCGTTGTTGTTATATTATTTAATATTGATGTTGTTGGTAAATTATTTATTCTTGTTTCCCCATATTGTTTAAAAAATATAAGATGTTTAACCGGTTATTTTTCATTTTTTTCTCTATGATAATACATTATAACATTTATGATATATAACACACTCAATAATGAACATAAAACACTTAACAAGTAACACATAATTTAATATAATTTATAAAAATTAAAGTTTAGATTTTTTCCTTCAACCAGCAGGCGAGCAGTCTCTCATTTTTATTTAAATCTTCCCCAAAAAAATTTAATGGAGTAGAAGTTTTTCCTCTTTCATATAAATAAAATAAACAATAACCCCCACAACTAGTTCGCAGCGGGTGTTGAACAATCTGCCTCGTTCTAAACCACTTTTTAGTATTACGTAGCAACCAGTCCTCGATTTGCGGGGGTGGATATCGCGCGAATGAATCAAAATATTCACCACGGTCACAGTCTACGAAAATTGCAACCCAATGCATCCCGGGTAAATGAGCCGCTTGAGTATTTGATATGAAACTCATTTTTTTATTCTGCTTATTGGGTAGGCGATTTATAGGAAAAGACCCCTGATAATGTTCCCCTAAGGGGAAATTGTTTAAATCGTTAGAGTTTAACATTTTCTAGAAATTGATTTACACTTGTTTGCTTCACTCTTTCAAATTATTCTAGAATATTGATACTGCCCCACTTTCACTAATATTTATCGTTCTATCGTATGCTGCCCACATTATAACATTTATTGTAGCTCCTAATGCATGACCAAATGAAATTTCAAGCCTCGCATTCCCAAAACGATGCATTGGTCTTTCATCATCATCCAGATGACCACTAGGTGAAAGATTCCAGATAAAGAAAGGATAACGATCTCGAAACTGATTTGGTGTTATCCCATTACTCGTACCACGTGTTATCGATAATAAATTATTTTGGAGGGCGCAATATTCATTGATAAACTCTCCACTATTAAAATTAGGCTTATAGGTTATTCCTCCGAGAACTTTGCCATCTAGTGTCAACTGTAGGTAATTACAATGGAAATGCTCAAACATTAACGAATTTCTTAATAAGTTACCATTATAGGTGTCATTGCGAACGAGGGCAATAACTACAAAACGGGGAAGGTTCTTATTGGTAAATAAATTTTCTCTAACAATCGAACGCTGTCCATTAGCAATAGTAAACGAGGTCACTTCATTCTGAATAATAGGATAAACGAAATCGCTGATTTTGAGTTGAGTAGCGTGTTGCTCACGTAAATGGGAATCTAGTTTCGCTCGTTTTATTTTCAGTTTAGCATTTGATATTAGTATATGAGGTCTAACCACATTAGCCGGGCACACTAGATTAAATTCATTAACTGCCCTAGTCAACCTTATTTTTATACTGGTTTTTGGAGGTAAAAATCGTACTTGGTTGAAAAGATCAATATAAAGTCTACCCTGAACATGATATTGTCTGCTTTGTAAATCTTCCGCTGCTGCAAATTCCACCGGGAGACCCGCTTCATCTTGCTCGCCGTAACCCGCGGCAGCTAATATTGTTGATTTGGTAACAGTATCATTCAATAATACACTATTCAAAAACGCTTTATATGCATAATTTGAGGTATTACTCTCTATTTCACGCTCATTAATCAAAACACTAATATTAGAGAAGAGTGTTGCGAGACTTAGCGGCGTTTGATGTATCGCGGCATTGTTTGGGCGCGCCGTTGTTACAACTCGATATACTAATTCTAAAATTGTTTCTTGGGCTACAGTATAATGATCTTCCGACCTCTCAATTGAAAAATCAATTATTGAAGTACCCTCCCCAAGCGTTGTAATTGGGAAAACGTCATGCTCAAAACATTCTTCTATCGCATCCTGTGAATCGATACTACTAAATAGATTAAGTTCCTCATTAACAAAATCCTCCATTTTGCCGATTAACTAGCTAAAAATATCGCGACAAATCCGTCGTTTCCTTTTTTTACGTTGTCCGTTTATTGACTGCTTCTGTTCACTATTTAAAACTTCCTCCATAATTTTGTTCGCTACTTCCCTGGTCGACGGTTTAGAACGCGCTAAAGCCTGATTTATTAATTTCTTCCCCGTTTTTTTTAATTGGGGAACCCCCTTTCGTATTGCTTGTTTAAGAATTTTCCTCCCAGCTCTTTTGGCCAATGGAACCCCCCGTCGAAGGGCAATAC
>JAUCBJ010001049.1:0-19430 GCA_032718475.1 Nemertoderma westbladi | reverse complement strand
ACACCTGCTAAGGGAAGTCATCAGAGAAGGAAAAGAATGGTATAGCATCAACTGTGCGACTTTTCCCTTAAATCTCGACCGATATGCAACGATGCCCATTAGCACTGCACTTACTTTCTTGATAAAGCACCCATCTGCTGGGAAACCGTCCGACCAGTAGATCTCTATGGTTACATTCAACTTATGGTCTCCAGCTGATAAAATATTTTATTTGTAGGTTTATAAATATAGGCCTACTGTATGTACCGAACCGACAACCGTTATTTTCCATGGCCAATTAATAAATATGTACAATTACATACTGGTAACAGTCATAATCAAAATATTGTATTATTTTTAAATCCATTTAGAATAAAACTCTGGTATACTAACTATTGATCACATTAACGATGTTGGTCATCTCTACGAAACATTAAACACTGGTTTGCCCCAGACCAATTAACTTTTACAAGAACTTCCGGAACAAATATGTGACGGATTGTTGTTCTTACTACAATAAAATATTGTTTTTATAGAGAATAGGAAAAATTTAAACACATAAATTGCTGCCTCTCAGTAACAGCATTTCTACTGTTTGTTTATACCTGTATAATGTATACTGTACTAAATGGCTAGAGAACCCAGCCCAGCCTGCCCAGGCTGGTCTGGAGTACGATAGCACTAGCAGTACCATCCCTGTTGTGAGCGGAGCAATGTTGTTAATATCCGGGTCTGCTTTGGCTTTCCATGTGTTATTCAATCTCAATGCATTGTGTGTCATCCAATCAATACAGGGCACCATTATACTCTATTGTCCACTAGCCAATGAAATCAATTTTACAACAATATTACAGGAGTATCATATCATTAGCTTAGAGGTGTCGCGTTTGAGTCAGTCAACTCAATAAAATATTATTAATTTACAATATAAGATCTTAAAATATTGAAGTTTAATAAACGTTTTGTTTTTTCCCTGTTAAAATTTGCTTATTAGTTTTAATATTATTTAATATTAATTAATTGTATGGTGAATTATTAGATTATTAGAAATGGCTGATTCACCAAGTAAGAGATTCAAGCAATCCTCTATTAGTTCTTTTTTTGGCAAGACTTCAGGTCAGGTGGTGGATGTACGGAATCCGGATCAGCCAGCTCGGGAAGATAATGTGGAGCAAGAAGATACAATGTCAACAGGAAGGAGCCCTGTGTCTATAATAAGCGACGTCGAAGTCCGTGAAGAAACTCGGACGCGTGGCAATCCTCCACTGATTAAAGTTACTGGAACTGGGGCACCTGTTCTTTCTACTGAAGCAGAAACTGATAAATATGTATGCCTGGAATGTTTAAATTACCACCTTAGCAAAAAGGTGAAGGATGCTCGATTCGCCTATATGTCACGTAATAATCCATCCACCATCAACAGGCATAAAAAGCGATGGCACAATGACAACTCCAAAACAACCATTGTGCCTGCTTCTTCGACTGAAGTGAAAAATGTAAAGCTTAAGTATTTGCCAAAGGGTGCCACTATCGAACCAACCACTGCTATTGCCGCAGCAACTGTTGAAGTTGGACCAGAACCAACTGATAGTACTGGTACTGTTGTTAATGTAGAACCAGATATTATTAGTATTAGTACAAGCGTTATTGCTGGTGCCGCTGTCGAAGCAACTGCTAGTGAATTTGATGTTACTACGAACAATCCAACAGCACGTTCACAGTCAACGTTACTAAACTTTGTAACTATACCCGAAGAGCCAAAAGAAGGTTTTCAAGATCTTGATGAACATGAAGATTTACCAAAAAAGACCTATGTTCTTATGAAAAAACTTTGCGATAGATTTGAGGGGTGTAGTTGGGTGATTAGGCTGACCCCCTTTTTTCACTATTTTGTCGGCGCAAATTTTTTCGGCTGGTGCAAAAAAAATTAAGGTTGGCGCACAGGTACTTTGAGCTGGCGCAGATTTTTTTGACCCTTGGCGCACCTTCGGCGCACGAAACATAGAGATTCCAGTCTGGCTGTAGGATATGAGTAAGGTTCGGTGGAAGTTTAATGAAAATAATACTGTTATCCATGCAAAACTTGACAATGTCATAAGTGATATGTGTTGAACTCCCATCGATAAACAGAACTGCTTTCAATGTGTGGTCTATAGGTAGCTGACTAAGGAAACCAATCTTCAGCCAATTTATGAAGATACCCCCTTCATCCAACCCTTTACAACTGCTGCGTATGTTGTCCCAGGGTAATCTTCATCTGAGAAACTATTTGTCCACAACTTCTTTGTCTTGGACAATATTAGAGGAGGAAATCGTTTTCCTGTTGCAAACCCACCACCCAGGACCGTAAATTGTTCCTTTCCTGTCCCTGCTATCATACTTGACACACGTTTCTGTCCTTTCATAACAATTATTTTTTTAGATCTCGGATCTAAGTTAAACCCAGATTCGTCTACATTAGCTATCAATTCGGGATGACCTAATAAACCCTCATCGCTATAAACTTTGAGAACATCTTCATAAAACTTGTTCACAATAAATGGATCTGCAGCTTTAAGCCGAGACTTTGATAGCTGTTCCCCTTTACGACATGACAACCGAGGGTGTCTTTCCATGAAGCCCTTAAGGAAATCCACACCTGGCTTCTTTCCCTTAAAGGGGTTCACTACAACACAATCACTATGAGTAAAGTCCCAGACAATGTTTAGAATTTCTTCTTGAGTTAAACCCATTCCGGCTTTCCCAAAAGCAATAAGGCAAGATTCCAATGCATTTTCATTTGCTGTTCCTAAATAAGGCAAGCGTCCCTGCAATACACGAGCTGGATCCGAATAATTTAACTTTTTTTGCCTAAAGTTCCAGAAGGAATATTAAATGTTTCTGCAGCTTCTCGAACTGTATATTGCCCACTATTAATGGAAGCTATTGCTCTTTGAAGGGTTGTGCTTGGTGTAATGAATGAGACATTAGTACATGTTTCTACTTACCCCACAGCATAAAAATAGAGCCCATTTTTTAATCACTCATATAAGACAATTTTGTTAATATAAAATCATGTAAATGAGATTAGAACTGAACAGATTACAAAATTTCCTTTTAAATAAGCCAGTTAATACAACAATGGGATCATAAAAACTATCATAATTGCATACATGAAATCTTACAAAGATAATCAAAAAATTGATTTTTTATTCAAAGATTGAACAAGTTGAAATTTGACCATTTAGTTCTCAATAAAGCTATAAGAAATCTATATAAAATTTGTTCCCCATTTAATTCTATGTTAGGAATTCGGAATTTTTAGTTTGTATCTATAATTGTGAGCGCACATCTTCAGTTGTTTCCAGTTGTTTCAGTTATTCTACTTCCCCCACTTTCCCCTACCGCATAATTTTATTTCACAATGTAAAAGTTGGGTCTTTCTTGAACATAAAGCAAAAAACCAGAAAACATTTCACCGTCCGGTTTTTTTTCTACAAGCGTTTTAAAATTGCATCAAATACGACTAGTTCCTAAATAAGGGGGATTTTTTAAATTTACCTTATTTAAGATATCGAAATTGTACACATAGATACTAAAAGTCCCTAAATAAGAACTTTTTGACCTGGGTTTCTTATTTAGGAATACAATTGTATTCCAAAATCTGCACATTCCTTAAATAAAATAAATATTCCTTATTCCTTACAGTATGTGTATTGTGTACACTTCTTTCATAATTCTTTGATTTATGTCAGTCTGTATATTGCTAATTGTTGGGTTAAGGATAAGGACAATGGTTGCACTGCACTCTATAAATCCTCTATAGAATATCGTATCATAATGAAGTTGCTAGCACTGGCATTCTTACCGGTACCTCACACGGTAGCATAGAATAGCCCATTGATATTCAAAAGAATAGCCCATCGCCCATCTGAGTGCACATACATTGTCACGTATTTCGATGAAACATGACTCAAGTAACTGGACATCGCCGCACAGTTTCGAAAAACTAACTTGTGTCCTGCATTTCCTCTTCTGCTCCGCGTTACGCCCCTCTTAGATGGATTGTCCACAATGTTGTACTTGAAAGGTGTGAAAAAAGTGAAAAACCAATGTCAATGTCATGTCAATAGGCACAAAGATAGTTCGGTTGGGCAGCTGATAGACATTATGAAGGTTAAAGATGATGACTGGATGACGTTTTGGCTCAACTGGCTCAGGCAGGAGTGGGACACGTTCGTGGGACCTTTGCGCAGCATGAAGTGAGCAAAGCCTTAGCTAGCCCTAGCTGATAGGGGCCCCACCCCATTAACATGTTGTCTTTCGTTAGTCAGAGGTCGTTCAACACAATACTCGTCTCCTTAATTTGCCTCATTGCGTTCGTTTGTTTTTTTACCAAACTTCAGATTATTTCTAATCTTTTGACAGACTACATACATACTAAGTTTCGTTTAATTTCATCAAGGAATGACCGAGTTATTAGCGATAATAAATTTACAACGACGACAGACAACTCGTTAATAGCACCCATATAATAGTTCCCCAGCTAAGGCTTCGCTCACTTGAACGTGGCTCTCCCCCACATTCAATCCGGTTCGACGCAGTTTGTTGCTCATTGCTGCTCGTTGTGCTTTATTATTTCTCATTGTTGGTCATTGTTGCTTGTTGGTGCTCATTGTTGCTCGTTAGTTGTACTTTATTATTGCTCGTTGTTGCTCGTTGTACTCTATTATTGCTCATTATTGTTTATTGTTACCCATTGTTGCTTGTTGTTGTACTTTATTATTGCTCGTTCAATCGTTGTTGCTCATTGTTGCTCGGTGTTTCTCAATGTTACTCGTTGTTGCTCGTTCAGTCGTTGTTCCTCATTATTGCTCATTGTTGTTCGTTGTTTCTCACTGTTGCTCATTGTTGCTCGTTGTTGTACTTTATTTCGTTTATTATTGCTCATTTTTGCTCGTTGTTTCTCATTGTTGCTCAATGTTACTCGTAGTAGTCGTAGTTGCTCATTGTTACTCGTTGTTGCTCATTGTTGCCCGTCCAGTCGTTGTTGCTCGTTGTTGTACTTTATTATTGCTCAATGTTACTCGTTGTTGCTCATTGTTGCTCGTTGTTACTCGTCTGCTCGTTGTTGCTCATTGTTCATTTGTTGCTCGTTGTTGCTTACTGTTGGTCATTGTTGCTTGTTGGTGCTCATTGTTGCTCGTTAGTTGTACTTTATTATTGCTCGTTGTTGCTCGTTGTACCCTATTATTGCTCGTTGTTGCTCATTATTGCTCATCGTTACTCATTGTTGCACGTTGTTGTACTTTATTATTGCTCATTCAATCGTTGTTCCTCATTGTTGCTCGTTGTTTCTCGTTGGTGTACTTTATTATTGCTCATTGTTGCTCATTGTTGCTCAATATTACTCGTTGTTGCTCGGTCAGTCGTTGTTGCCCATTGTTGCTCGTTGTTGTACTTTATTATTGCTCATTGTTGCTCAATATAACTCCTTGTTGCTCAATATAACTCGTTGTTGCTCGTTCAGTCGTTGTTGCTCATTATTGCTCGTTGTTTCTCGTTGTTGCTCGTTGTTGTACTTTATTATTGCTCGTTCAATCGTTGTTCCTCATTGTTTCTCGTTGTTGTACTTTATTATTGCTCATTGTTGCTCGTTGTTGCTCAATATTACTCGTTGTTGCTCGGTCAGTCGTTGTTGCTTGGTCAGTCGTTGTTGCTCGTTGTTGTACTTTATTATTGCTCATTGTTGCTCGTTGTTTCTCAATGTTGCTCGTTGTTGTACTTTATTATTGCTCGTTCAGTCGTTGTTGCTCATTATTGCTCGTTGTTGTACTTTATTATTGCTCAATGTTACTCGTTGTCAGGTTGTTGCTCATTGTTACTCGTTGTTGCCCGTTGTTTTGTTACTCATCAGCTCATTGTTCATTTGTTGCTCGTTGTTGCTTATTGTTGCACGTGGTGCATTTTTGCACCTATCCAATTAAGCTCAGAAGCTCCCTTCCCAGTTAAAAATGGTAATATGTATCATATGTGAATTACATGTGTCATGTGGGAAACTTATGCCCAACAAAAATATATGCAGCAACATAATTTCAGCACATAAGCAGAGAATGTGGTAAAGGCACACATTAAATCTCAGTTTCATGTAATTGTGATTGATATATTTAAAACATATGCCTTTGACACACAATATTTTGTGCATTGGCATATCAGATACCCATAAGATTTACATGTGCTACTGTAAACATGACAGAAAATTTATGGTGAGAATATGTGTGGAATTTGTGCGAAACATATGCCAGTCACAGCTTATGTTCTGTACCTGTCTATTTTCCCACGCTTTTGACTTAACATCAACACTATTTAATGCTGATGAATATCCTTTTTATTAGTTGCCACTACTTGTAAAACAATAATTCTGGCATACTGCTGTACTGCAGTACAGCAGTAGGCCGACTAGTGTATAGTAACATAGTAATGTGTAATGCCTGACTATTACCCTTGTATTTCCCTGTATTCCCTTTGTTGTCAGAAGTAAATAGTCATAGATGTTACTTTACTGAGTCAGCCTTGAAGAAAGTTTTGTTTCTGGTCCATCGACAGATGGTAGATTTGAGAAAATGGAGTCCGTGTGATCTTATTGGTTAGATTTATTAATTATGCATATATTAAGAATATAAAATTAAACTATACGTACAGTATATACCGGTAATTATTAACTATAAGATGTCGTAAAAGAATATAATAATAAAATATTGTGAATAAATTAATGATCAAATCTAAACTAATAGACCAAGGGCTGATTTCGAAATAATTAGTAGGCCTATATAGTATATGAGATAATTATAGATAATTTCGCTTACAGCTCCCGGTATAAATACAGGCATAATGTTAATTTTTCTTTAATTTATTAATTATTTATTTTAAGGCAATGAATCTAGAGATGGAGAACGATGTCAAGGATCTGCTCATGATGACGTCGAGGTGGAGAACTGTGGAGAACCGCATGGAGAACCTCTGAATGTAGCGAATGGAGAAGAGATGGCCGTCATCAATCTAACTGGTCCAACAACTCCAGAAATATAACTGTTATAAATATAATACTGAAACTGTTGTTTTTAAGAGCAACCAAACAAACTGGTCTTACAACTCCAGAATTAAACCCCCTTTTTATTCAAATGAGATAGCTACGTCAATATGAGATGCTAAGTCAATATAATGAGATAGCTACGTCAATATGAGATGCTAAGTCAATATAATGAGATAGCTACGTCAATATGAGATAGCTACGTCAATATATTAAGATGCTAAGTCAATATAATGAGATAGCTAAGTCGATATAATGAGATAGCTACTTCAATAAGTCAATATAATGAGATAGCTACGTCAATATGAGATAGCTACGTCAATATAATGAGATAGCTACGTCAATATATTGAGATGCTAAGTCAATATAATGAGATAGCTACATCAATATATGGAGATGCTAAGTCAATATAATGATATAGCTAAGTCAGTATAATGAGATAGCTAAGTTAGCTAGGTCAATATAATGAGATATTTAAGCCAATGTTGAGATAACTACGTCAATATAATGAGATAGCTAAGTTAGCTAGGTCAATATAATGAGATAGCTAAGTCAATATAATGAGATAGGTACATCAATATATTGAGATGCTAAGTCAATATAATGATATAGCTAAGTCCATATAAAGAGATAGCTAAGTTAGCTAGGTCAATATAATGAGATATTTAAGCCAATGTTGAGATAACTACGTCAATATAATGAGATAGCTAAGTTAGCTAGGTCAATATAATGAGATATTTAAGTCAATGTTGAGATAGCTACATAAATATAATGAGATAGCTCGTCAATATAATGAGATAGCTAATTTTTCATGTCCACTTAGGTGCTCCGTATCGAACTGTTTTTATTATAAATTTTTCAGTTATCTGTGCGTAATCTGTTTCTACTTGTTATTGTATTATGCAATATATATAACAGATCACATATAACAATGCATATATGTCGTCTAATAATAAATTATTTTTCTGAATCAAAGCCACTACTTCTGGCTTGCATGTGAATGGGCACATCATTTTCACAAATTATTATATTTGTGCACTGCACATATAATGCACATATGCAGCACTATCAGTATCATTTTTGGAGCATATATGCTTAGACGTATGCACTGCATATGTGTCTGGACTGTTTCATTTCGATGTATGCCACATATGTGTAAAATATTCATGCAGCCACATGTGATGCACATTGACATTTTTTACTGGGTCACTGAGGCACTGAGGCATAGACTATGCCTCACTGAGGCACTGAGGCATAGACTAGGCCTCACTGAGGCATAGACTATGCCTCACTGAGGCACTGAGGCATAGACTATGCCTCACTGAGGCACTGAGGCATAGACTATGCCTCACTGAGGCACTGAGGTATAGACTATGCCTCACTGAGTTATAGTCTATGCCTCAGTGCCTCAGTGAGGCATAGTCTATGCCTCAGTGAGGCATAGTCTATGCCTCAGTGAGGCATAGTCTATGCCTCAGTGAGTCATAGTCTATGCCTCAGTGCCTCAGTGAGGCATAGTCTATGCCTCAGTGAGGCATAGTCTATGCCTCAGTGAGTCATAGTCTATGCCTCAGTGAGGCATAGTCTATGCCTCAGTGAGGCATAGTCTATGCCTCAGTGAGGCATAGTCTATGCCTCAGTGCCTCAGTGAGGCATAGTCTATGCCTCAGTGCCTCAGTGAGGCATAGTCTATGCCTCAGTGAGCATAGTCTATGCCTCAGTGAGGCATAGTCTGTGTCAGGTCTTAAATGAGAGTCTTACAAATTCGAACGTCAACGAACAAATTCGACGGTTACTGTTCCACCTTGGTGTAGTGGTTGCATTGAATTCACATCTCCCGTATGTCATGGGTTCGATCCCTGCATGAACCAGGGCAGTTTTCGTTCGGTCAGCAATAGGCCTAACGTTGCAAAATGCAGTATTATTGCCTAGTAACCAATTCATGGCTACCATATGGTTTTCACTTTGAGACATTTCGCCCTCTAGCGGCAGACTGGGGAACTTCAGACTACTCTGTGACTCTGCAAAAAATATAGCCCATATTGTAATAGATACCGATTGAGGGGTCAAAATTAAGTAATAATATATCTAAATAAGCCTCAAACATCTTGCCTCATGGCTCGCCCCTTAGAACTCTTAAGCAATATAACTTCATAGTTTTGCGGATTGTAAATAACAAAGCTAGAGAAGATGTTAATTTTCAAATAATACGCCCTCTAGCGGCAGACAGGGGAACTTCAGACTACTCTATGACTCCGCAAAAGATATGGCCTATGCCGTAGTAGATGCCGATTGGGGGGTCAAAATTAAGTAATAATATATCTAAATAAGCCTCAAACATCTTGCCTCATGGCTCGCCCCTTAGAACTCTTAAGCAATATAACTTCATAGTTTTGCGGATTGTAAATAACAAAGCTAGAGAAGATGTTAATTTTCAAATAATACGCCCTCTAGCGGCAGACAGGGGAACTTCAGACTACTCTATGTCTCCGCAAAAGATATGGCCTATGCCGTAGTAGATGCCTACCGAGTTTAAACCTATTCGGAATGAAAATAACAAAGTTAGAGAAGATGTTAATTTTCAGATCATACGCCCTCTAGCGGCAGACTATGGAACTGCAGACGGCTGGATATAGGTAAGAGTAATTAGTAATCAGAGGTGTCACGAGAGGGGGGGCGGGGCGCTTGGATACAACTATTATTAATAAGCTGTTGCTTGGTTAAAGCTAATTGGGGGTCAAAGGTCAACGATAAAGCTGTCTGGATATAGATAAGAGTAATTAGTTACCAGTAAGGGAGCTGTATACCCTATGGCTAAGTATAACGAGATGAAAGTCAATGAGGTCATATAGAAACCAATATATAAAACTAATTATTGATTAATTTAAAATTAAATACAAATAAATAAAGTAAAATAAATACAAGTAATTAATTAAAATTAATGAATAAATAGGTATTAATAAATAAAAGAGCCGCGGTGTCACTTATGACACCCTTTGCTCGGCTCTGCGACAGTTAGACCACACTGATGACCCATTGTGTGTCAGGGCGCTAATCAGTCTGATTAATTAGGATAATCAATTAAACCCTAATTAGGAGTCGTAAGACACCTATTAGGGTTTAATTGTACTAATTAATTGATGCCACCTATCAATTAGGGTCTAATTAGCCTAATTGGGAGGTGTCACCCAGACAGTCTGGCGCCAATGACACCCAATGACACCCTATGGGTGATAATAGGGTGTCATATGACACCCAATGGGTGTCAGTGTGGTCTAACTGTCGCAGAGAGGAGCAAACCCCTACTACTATAATGTCTTTATATATGAATAAATACCCATAACCATAGATAATAATAGTTTTCAACAATAAATATTGTAGTTTATACAAGTTTCACAGACGTGATGGTGTCACTCAATGGGCTAATATCATCTTTAAGATAACGTCCTGCTGTTAGTGGCCCGACCTTGGTTTGACTATACGACGGACCTCTGCAAGGAATATAATTCAATTAGTCCTTTAATTAGTGGATTTATACAGATAATCCAGTTACCAAATGAGATATTCTAAAATGATTATTGAGATATACTGTATGAGTAATTAATCGAAATAGGGACGTGTTTCGTTAGTTTTTTTGGATTTATTTTGAAAAAGTTCCAGAGTGAAATATTATTACTTTTAAAAATTAGCCGAGCTACAGTAATTATTACGTTTATTATTGTTTTTATTATTTTATAAAATTTTATATAGTTAACAAACAATCAATGTTACAAGCCGAACATTAAATAGACATGTGAACCCAAAGACACGGAAAGAAAATATAAAACTGAAAATACACATTGTCATACGTACAGTAGTATTAAATATAATGTAATCTATCAAAGGAAGAACAACAAAAAATATACATAAATATGATGATGATGATCGGCTTGCACTAGGGTGCAGTGCCGGCGGCCCCAGAAACATAGCGCCCCCAGATCTTGCGGTCAGCCATACAATTTCCTAATTCATTCCTGTTCTCAAGTCCTGTGTCCTTGAGCAGGCGTTTGAGGAAAGTCATTGGCTATCCACCACGTCTATTCTCGCCAGCAGGCTGCCACAGCACAAGGTTGTGTGTGTACAGGTTGATCCTGCCGGCGGAAACAGTGCCCAGCAAGCATTAGACGGCGTTTCTGCAGGGTGATGCTAGGTCTTGGCAATGATATGTTACCATATTTATATAACACCTCATTGCTTATGTGTGCATCATATGCTATGTTGTGCACCCGGCGAAGCATCCTGGTGTATGTGCCATCCAAGGACCTGGTGTCTTCAGCTGTTAGAGCCCAGCATGGGCTGCCATAGAGCAGCACAGGCTCCACTGCTGCACGGAAAAGGCGTACCTTTAAAGAGCATGAGATGTCAGAGCTCTTCCAGATCCTGGATAGCTTGTGGATGGCGGACCAGGCTTTCCCTTTGCGAATTCGGAGATCTTCAGCAGACCTGCGAACCCATGATCCAAGGTAGCAGAAGTCGTTCACATGACTTACCAGTCCATCCAGCGATTGAATGTTATCCCGATCAATTTTCTGCTGATCTGAATCCATGTTTACTGTCAGAATTTTGGTCTTTGTGCTATTCACAAAGAGGCCAACACTAGATGCAGCCTCCTCTAAGCTAGATAGCAGCTTCTGTGCTCCTTCTAATGTCTCTGACAGTAAACCAAGGTCATCTGCAAAGTCAAGGTCGGTTAGATGTTCTGCTGGGGAACCACGTCTACGGCTACCTGATGGTGGAGATATTTCCACCCCATCAGCTTCATGAAGATCGAGTGATGTCCGCAGCACATAGTCCACCACAATAATGAAGTTGCTAAATAATGATCGAGAACTGACTGACGATTTCACTGTAAAGCCTGTGTCACACACAATACTCTCAGACATCCCAATTGGTGACATAACATTCGAAGAGGTCTTAACTGCTTCGAATGACATTAAAACCAATAGGGCATCTGGTTTTGATGATGTGCCTCCCGAGGTCTTTAAGATCAGAGAATGCCTTCAACTAGCCCACCCTATCCTAGCAGAAATGTACCGCACTAAGATTGCACCACAAGAACTGAAGACTAATCGGCTAACACCCGTTCCAAAGAAGGGCAACCTCTCCTATTTTGGTTCATATCGTGGAATTAGTCTAATCTCAATTGCAGCTAAATTATTCAACAGAATAATGCTGAATCGCATTAGGGATCCTGTAGAAAGACTCTTGCGTGGGAATCAAAATGGGTTTCGAAAAGGTAGAGGTACCTTTGAACCCATTCTGGCACTTAGAAGGATTATTGAAGAGGTTTCTACATAGAAAGACAGACATTTGGCTGTCATATTTGTGGATTTCTTCAAGGCCTTCGATTCCGTGTCACGCCCACGCATGTTCCAAATTCTTCAGGCATATGGGATCCCCAATGAGATCATTAATGCAATCAGATCAGTATATGACGGTTCCACGACCTTTGTATCCACTACTGATGGAGACACAGACCCATTTTAGGTTCTCTGGGGTGTCCTTCAAGGAGACACATTAGCCCCGTTCCTCTTCATTATCCTCTTCATAAATATAGATATAATACATATATATAATATATACATATATATATACATAATAATTTAAGTTAAGGGATTTATGACGTACAAACAAACTTTAATATATAGTCCAGCTCCTAATTTGTGAAGCGCGATATACACAGGTTATAGCGACACGCAACTAATTCTCTTACAACCATAGCTATATCTGATCCGTTAGGATTACAAAACCATCGTAGACTTTTAAACATGTTAAGATTCTTCACGTTTACGTTGACCTTTGCTGCAATAATTTATAGGTTCTTACCAGAAAGAGTTCTACTGATCGAATAGACATAGATTCGTAAGGAAGGATAACGATGGCTTATTCACACTGGACGATAACAGACGTTTTGCAAACCCTACAAATCTCGAACACAGCATGACAAAAGGATGCTGGAAGGGATTCAGATGTTCAACGATGCACCTGTGTGTATTATATGGGAGATGCCAGGTAGTTCTCAAATTCTTGTTCCAAGCAGTTACGAGCCGCACACAAGCTTCCGACCAGATGTTTCCATTGAATCCGTTTCCATAGAAACTAGTTGTATAAACTCTATGCGACTCTGACTGAGTAGCTGGGTGTGCAAAAGATAATTCTTTGCTGAGACAATTCATCTTCCCGATAAAACTTCCCCGTTTAAGACCAAGATCTCTATCAAACTTGTTCGAGTAGTGAAAAATATTGCCGAGACGTCTCATTTCCTTTTCCCAGGGAAGTTTGTCACCATTGAGCACGATCTGGAAACTCGGAGGGGACCATTTAGCAGCAAATGGAACACAAGTTATTTTGCTCTTTGTAGGATCGACATTGGTGCTAAATTTCATTCTGTTTTTTTTCTGGCAAAATCAGAACAAAGGTTAACCATATACTGTAGACCCGTGAAGGATGGAGAAAGAAGGAGAATGTCGTCTGCATAGACAGACAACAATCCCGAAATACCTTGAACCAATGTGACACCAGATTGACGCAACTTGATTATCAACTTGTTAACAATAAATCAAAAACAGGATTGGTGAAGACACCGATCCTTGTCTAACTCCATTAGTAATTATAAACTGCTCCGAAGAAGCACTATTCCATTTTACAGAGCTTAACCCTTTGCGAACCACCACTAAAAAAAAGGCGGCACAATGCCGCCTTTTTCATTCTAAATAATTCAGGACCATGCTCATAAGGGGGGCAGTGTGCCGCCTTTATATAATTATAACTTAAACCCCATGGCAACATAGTACCGCCTGTACATATATTATCCTGACCCCGAAGGCGGCAGGGTGCCGCCTTAATTTAAAACGTCTTATTACTATTGGGGCGGAAAAATTGAGTTAATAATAGTGTTGGGCAGGAAAACCTGGTCTAGAAAAATTAATATAATATTGCTTGACGGAATTTCAATTGGTTTGAGGGTATATTTATGCAATTTAATTTCAATGTTGCCAATAATTTTGTTACAAAAAATTAAGGCGGCAATGTGCCGCCCATGGGGTACAAATGAAAGATTAAAAAATTTAGAAATTTATCTAATTTATCTTTAACCAATGGGATAAGAGAAAAAATTAGTAAGAACTTCGGAACATAGCCATGCAATAAACATGCATTAAACAATACACTCATAGTGATGAGGCTAACTCGCTGGGGGCATTTAAAAGACAAGTAAAGTAGAGTTAAAGGCGAAACTAACATCAGATTTACCTTATTGCAGCTTACTATTCGATGCAGATACAAGACCTGAAGTAACCCATTCTACATTATCAAAACTAGTTTGCTCTATTTTGTCACGGACCAAAATGTTCATGATTACTCAGATCTTCGTCATAACCTTTGGTTACAGAGACTAGAGTAGATATCACTGAAAACATTTACTATATCCTCACTGGAAGATGCTCCATCTACTGTGTGACTCACAGTCGATGTATTTCCACGTAACTTGTTGATTTCAGCGCTTATGTTTTGCTTATCATGCAAAAGGCTTTCTAATAATTTTTCTCTACGCAACTGATTCCCGTTGAAGGCCCGTTTCCGCCCTGCTTTTTTTTTGAGCTTTATTTAGTTAAAACAATTTCTAGAAATTAATTGCTTCAAGATGAATCTGAGAATTTTTGAATGCTAAAACCTAAAATATAGAATAAAGTTCAAAAAAAGCTTGAAAAAAGCTAAAAAAAAACTCAAAAAAAGCTTGAGAAAAAGCTCAAAAAAAAGCTGGGTGAATATCATAATTATCGAATTCTAGAACATTCATATTATATCTTAATTTTAACTGAACGTCAGAAAAGGCATTACAAGCTTGAAAAAAAGCTAAAAAAAAGCTAGAAAACAGCTCAAAAAAAGCTCAGAATACCGCAGATAAAAAAGCAGCAAGGAAGCGGGCCTTTAAAAAGGCGTGCATATTTAGCAATGGACAAATTTACAGTAAGCATAGATCGACCACCACTGGGGCGACCTCCTGTTAGTGAATCACCAAAATTAGTAGCAGTATTAGTAAAGCACCGCTATTGGGGAAATTCATTGTGTAAATACTTATAAAGGAAAAAATGCTCCAGAATGCATTTTTATACAAAATATTGCATAAAAAAATATATAAATTATAAAAAGCACAAATATGTTAATAACTATCAGCAGTCCATCAGTAACCCAGCCACGCGCCTGGAACGATGGAACCACTTCCGAACGTAGACACCCCGGGGCCATAGTGAAGGCTCAAGGATTTTCTCAAGATATTGAGTTTCCACGCTAATGCGAAAACTGCCAGACCAAGCTTCTTCCTTAGATACTTTTGTGATAGAACCCGCGTCTACCTAAATACCACACGCCTTGAGATCCGCTAATCCCCTGGCCTCGAGACTAGAAACGGTCGGAATAACTTTTTATTCTCTACAAAATCGCTTAACATTGTTTTTATAAATAACGAATTTTTTACTGTTAAATATTTCGTGTCTGTTGGGGTCCTCGAAGCAAAGTTCGAAGTTCCATCGCTCGGCCCCTACAGATTTTATTTCAGAATTCCTTCAAAATAAACTTCCTAATTGCAATCGGTACCAGCTTACCAAATTTCATCGAAATTGGAGACAAAAAGTTTCGAATTTTTTTGTGACTATTTCGATGTATGCAGGCGAAAGTTCTAGAATTTTGACATCATTAAAAATGTTTTCGTAAACACTAAATCATCTCAAAATCGGTTGAAGTTTTTTTGTTTATTATCTCGAGGTCGCTAACATCGAATATCAAGTTCGTTTTACATTTCGTCAAACCGGACTGTTATTATAAGTCGCCAAATAATAATTGAATTTTCTTTTATTTTTTTACAAACAAGAAAATTAATCAGAATTAGTTGAAAACATTTTTATTCGCTAGCTGGAGTGTTCTGAATTATTTCCACCTCACGGTTCGTGAGGTTCAAGTAGTAGGGTCTTGGCCGGCTCGGCGACAGTTGGACCTCACTGACACCCATTGGGTGTCATATGACACCCAATTATCACCCTATGGGTGTCATTGGTTGTCATTGGCGCCAGACTGTCTGGGTGACACCTCCCAATTAGGCTAATTGACAGGTGTCATCAATTAATTAGTACAATTAAACCCTAACAGATGTCATATGACTCCTAATTAGGGTTTAATTGATTATCCTAATTAATCAGACTGATTAGCGCCCTGACACACAATGGGTCATCAGTGTTGTCCAACTGTCGCCGAGAGGCCCAAGAGGGTGTCATAAGTGACACCGCGGCTCTTTTATTTATTAATACCTATTTATTTATATTTAATTTTAATTAATTATTTGTAATTTATTTTACTTTATTTATTCATTTGTACTTTATTTTAAATTAATTAATTGTATATATTACTTTTACTTTATACATTGATTTCTATTTTTAGATTAATTAGTTTTTATATTACCAACGAGATCACTATGACATAATGTCTATTTTTAACTTTATAATGGCTATGGTATACGGCTCCCTACTGGCAACTATCAACTGCGTTCATCGGTGGGGGGCCCCTCCTCTGTCCTCATTATTCATTAACTAGATACAACAGGCAGTGAATCTACACGTATACCCCCCAAGGCAAATATAAATGAGCGGTCCCGTCTGTTAGCAGCCCCCTCGTTGACTCACTAATAATCCCATCGCGGCCTTGACTACAGCAAATCCGTATATCGCCCAAGGCTAATGCTCAAGCGGCCCTCCATTGTTCCCACTATAGCCGGCGTCGCTTTGTCCCTTTCCTATATCCAGGCAGCCCGTATCATAACAATGAAGCGCCTCTAAACACGCAATCCTCTCTACTAATCCCTTTCCTTTGCACCAGACCTATTTACTAAAACGTTCTCTCAGAGAAGGCATCTTTCTCCTGAAAAAGGGTTAAACCAAGCGTTACTCGCGGAGACCAGCAACCCTATTAATATAAACAGTCTCTATTTAATAAAAACTGTTCTGACTATATCTTTTGTTATTGTTGATGTTCTTATATTATTTATTATTAATGTTGTTGGTAAATTATTTATCCGTTGTTGTTATATTATTTAATATTGATGTTGTTGGTAAATTATTTATTCTTGTTTCCCCATATTGTTTAAAAAATATAAGATGTTTAACCGGTTATTTTTCATTTTTTTCTCTATGATAATACATTATAACATTTATGATATATAACACACTCAATAATGAACATAAAACACTTAACAAGTAACACATAATTTAATATAATTTATAAAAATTAAAGTTTAGATTTTTTCCTTCAACCAGCAGGCGAGCAGTCTCTCATTTTTATTTAAATCTTCCCCAAAAAAATTTAATGGAGTAGAAGTTTTTCCTCTTTCGTATAAATAAAATAAACAATAACCCCCACAACTAGTTCGCAGCGGGTGTTGAACAATCTGCCTCGTTCTAAACCACTTTTTAGTATTACGTAGCAACCAGTCCTCGATTTGCGGGGGTGGATATCGCGCGAATGAATCAAAATATTCACCACGGTCACAGTCTACGAAAATTGCAACCCAATGCATCCCGGGTAAATGAGCCGCTTGAGTATTTGATATGAAACTCATTTTTTTATTCTGCTTATTGGGTAGGCGATTTATAGGAAAAGACCCCTGATAATGTTCCCCTAAGGGGAAATTGTTTAAATCGTTAGAGTTTAACATTTTCTAGAAATTGATTTACACTTGTTTGCTTCACTCTTTCAAATTATTCTAGAATATTGATACTGCCCCACTTTCACTAATATTTAACGTTCTATCGTATGCTGCCCACATTATAACATTTATTGTAGCTCCTAATGCATGACCAAATGAAATTTCAAGCCTCGCATTCCCAAAACGATGCATTGGTCTTTCATCATCATCCAGATGACCACTAGGCGAAAGATTCCAGATAAAGAAAGGATAACGATCTCGAAACTGATTTGGTGTTATCCCATTACTCGTACCACGTGTTATCGATAATAAATTATTTTGGAGGGCGCAATATTCATTGATAAACTCTCCACTATTAAAATTAGGCTTATAGGTTATTCCTCCGAGAACTTTGCCATCTAGTGTCAACTGTAGGTAATTACAATGGAAATGCTCAAACATTAACGAATTTCTTAATAAGTTACCATTATAGGTGTCATTGCGAACGAGGGCAATAACTACAAAACGGGGAAGGTTCTTATTGGTAAATAAATTTTCTCTAACAATCGAACGCTGCCCATTAGCAATAGTAAACGAGGTCACTTCATTCTGAATAATAGGATAAACGAAATCGCTGATTTTGAGTTGAGTAGCGTGTTGCTCACGTAAATGGGAATCTAGTTTCGCTCGTTTTATTTTCAGTTTAGCATTTGATATTAGTATATGAGGTCTAACCACATTAGCCGGGCACACTAGATTAAATTCATTAACTGCCCTAGTCAACCTTATTTTTATACTGGTTTTTGGAGGTAAAAATCGTACTTGGTTGAAAAGATCAATATAAAGTCTACCCTGAACATGATATTGTCTGCTTTGTAAATCTTCCGCTGCTGCAAATTCCACCGGGAGACCCGCCTCATCTTGCTCGCCGTAACCCGCGGCAGCTAATATTGTTGATTTGGTAACAGTATCATTCAATAATACACTATTCAAAAACGCTTTATATGCATAATTTGAGGTATTACTCTCTATTTCACGCTCATTAATCAAAACACTAATATTAGAGAAGAGTGTTGCGAGACTTAGCGGCGTTTGATGTATCGCGGCATTGTTTGGGCGCGCCGTTGTTACAACTCGATATACTAATTCTAAAATTGTTTCTTGGGCTACAGTATAATGATCTTCCGACCTCTCAATTGAAAAATCAATTATTGAAGTACCCTCCCCAAGCGTTGTAATTGGGAAAACGTCATGCTCAAAACATTCTTCTATCGCATCCTGTGAATCGATACTACTAAATAGATTAAGTTCCTCATTAACAAAATCCTCCATTTTGCCGATTAACTAGCTAAAAATATCGCGACAAATCCGTCGTTTCCTTTTTTTACGTTGTCCGTTTATTGACTGCTTCTGTTCACTATTTAAAACTTCCTCCATAATTTTGTTTGCTACTTCCCTGGTCGACGGTTTAGAACGCGCTAAAGCCTGATTTATTAATTTCTTCCCCGTTTTTTTTAATTGGGGAACCCCCTTTCGTATTGCTTGTTTAAGAATTTTCCTCCCAGCTCTTTTGGCCAATGGAACCCCCCGTCGAAGGGCAATACGCGCCACGGGTTTAATCACCTTCGGTACTACTCTGGTCGCGATTCGCAATATATTTCCCAATATTCC
>JAUCBJ010001047.1:0-49517 GCA_032718475.1 Nemertoderma westbladi | reverse complement strand
ATTAACGTAATATTTAAATAGCGAAATTTTTTTTTTTTTCTGTACCTGTCATGTAGAATAGCATCTTAGGCACCTATAATGCCAAGCCTGGGTGTACGAGTAGTTTGCCCGAACCGGTTTTTTCCTTCCCAGTACGCCTATGCCTAATACGGATAATACGAATTGAATTAATACGGAAATTACTCGAGGTCAGTCACAATAATAGCCAAAACCAAACAATTTTGAAACGCTGAGTTGATAAATCGAAGAGTTATCCGAAAATGGTGTACCCCCCCCCCCCCCCCCCCCACCACCCCCCCCCCCCCCCCCCCCCTTAAGAGAATTGCACGTATTTGGTGCTACATTTGATGATATTGCAATTAATTACCGTATAGGAATGGGTGGTGAGATAGAAAAAACATTTATTACCCCAGGTATTAGTCACGTATCAAATGCTACAGTTCCATGTTCTATGTAATTGACCTCCTATATTACAAAAATCGTCTGTTATAGATGGTATATTATAGAAAATATGTCATCGCATCATTTTGAGATAGTCATTTCTGGAAGGTAGTGGCTATGCTTCACATATTGATAAGATTCTTCTATTGATAAGCTTAAGTTAGCTGCAAAATACATGGAACAGTTTCCATGGATACATGGAACAGTTTCCAAATCTCCGGAGAGCGATCTTTTAGTCAGATTAGATTAGATCAGTTTAACACAAGTGGGGCCTTCCTGCAGCAAAAGCTGCAAGCCATCTTAGCGAACAATTATAATTATACTATGGCTAGTTATATATTGACTTCCGAAACACACCCCCCCCCCCCCCCTCCCACACACCTACCCATACGTTATGTGTATGCACCTTTACCGGTAGTATAGTTGTACTGTTTTAGGTAGCTAATTGTATTTTGGTACCGATATTCTGGTATTATTTGTTGCCTATTTTATATCATGTATAAATTATAACTCTGATTATGGATTATTATCAATATATAAGTCTTTATCATATTGCTTGAAATTTGTAGCCGGAATTTTCGATTTTGCCTGAAATTTTGCGAAAAATGTCTTTTGCGAAAAATGAAAAGAGGAAAATTGACACCGTGATTGAGGGCCAAGATTCAGATGTAATTGTTACTTTCGTTTAGGTTGAGGAATGTGAGTTAACCTCGGATAGTGAGAATCAGGAAGTATTTCATGGTTTTAATCCTGACTAGTAATACTGCACAAGGAAAAAAGGGCAGAAAATCTCAATAATATGGAGTTTGATCCAGAACTAATTGTTTATTAGGGATATGAATATTGTTTCTAAAGTTCACGGGATCAATTTGATTTTTTGTGCGTTGTATAATGTATATCCCGAAATGCTTTATTTAGTACCTTCTTTGTTTTAATTGAAACCGCAAAACTGTATGTGTTCGTGTTTTTTCCATTTGATTACAGGGCCAGAATTTTCCGACTGTAACGCAATATTATAACGAAAAACCTGTTACAGGAAGGAAATCCTGCCTGTAACAACTGAAAAGCGTTACAGGTTTACAAGCCGGAATCTGTTACAGGCTGGAATATGTTTTGTTATTCACCCCCCTATTTGCAATGTTTTAACATAGTTTTAACATTAATGAGCTACGAAAGTAAGCGAGCTTAGCATACAGGTACCACTAACTCAATCGGTGTGTCTGTTGCTCTGTTGATCTGTTATGTCCAATTTTAAACGTTAATAACTCAGCCAAATCTCGATAAAATATATCCAAACTTGGTACATATGTAGTCTGACAAAAGTTTAGAAATTTGTTGAATTTGCATGGGGTCTTCGTGCAGCATCTGTGTAACTGTCTTGCAGTTATAATAAATTTATCTATCCAAAAATTATTAGACTTGGCATCAGCTGGTTGCTAGGAGACTGCGGTACCGTACAATACGGTACCGGTACTGTTACAGAGTTACCGGTACCGTCTTCAGGTCGTTGGTCACCAATCGGCTCGGCAACGGCAACCATGCAGCCATGGAAGTTTGGAAATTATGCGGACTTAAGACAGACTGACATATTGTCAGGCTGTACCAGCTCAGCTGACCTTTATTCCATGTTCTGGTATCCGCTACTGCACTAGGTACCCCAACAGCCCAATACTGCAATGCCCAGCAACGTTTTGTAATTGTACCAGTACTCAAACAACTCGCCATCAAGGCCACTGCCTCTATCATTGGCGACCTCGGCTTTTGGTATCGCTACTGCGCTAGCGCTACAAGCAAACTGGACTAACCGATGAGCGAGACCCGAGGACTGAAGAATGCATTGAATTTTTTGAGTAGTTTGACTGTGGACTTCTATGACATCGATGCCAAGCTGCCAATGCGAAAGTTTTTTTTTTAAGTAAAAGTTTGGTTAAATTTTCTTAATTATTTATTTAAATTTCTTAAGTACTTTGTCCGGCGCGATGGCCCCATGAACGTGTCACTTTATGTTTACAGAAAACCGACACACAGTAATAGGTATACACCCCATATCCAACGTTCCTATTTCCTTGTTACGCCAAGTAATTTATGGAATGAAGTGTACTAAATATACACGGAAGGACAAATGTATTATACAACCCTGGAGGCAGCAATCTTTTTTTTTTATTTTATAAAACGATAGATATGGATGACAGAAAACCTGCTGCTAATTTTTTTTCCAAATCTGTAATGCTGTGTTTGAGATATAGCATTTTATATAACACTCCCATGGCCTACTATATATACACGGCCTAATAAACTGCATTTTGAGGACATTCAAAAAGAGGCCAGTTTTATACAACAATTTGATATTTCGATATAATTCTTTAATTTGATTGAATTTCAGTCTCCTCGCTAAGCAAGATACTAAATAATATGGTAGCTAGTGCTTTAGGTAGGTTTAGCTAGTAATTTTGACACTGGTTCCGATATCCTACTTCCTTCTATAAATATTTTGTAGTAGCTAGTTCTTATTATTATTCGTATAGAAAATGTTCCAGAACATGTTAGCTATTCATTAAAAAAAAATGTTCTAGAACAAAAAATCAGTGTATAATTAATCAGTGTGTAACTAACAGTCATTTAGCTTGCACGCCAATTAATTAACATAGCAGAGTGATTAAACTTGTATATTTTCCCTTAAGATGCATTGGGAAGAGTTATTCAGCTGAGACTGTAATAGCCAGCTAAACCAGTTAATGTTTGCTTACTGTCCGGGTTGTAGAGTAGAGTGATAATACTTGGCACAGAAAGTACTTTTTTGTTAGTTGGCCCTTCCTATTGAATGCATTACCAGACACCATCTCTATACATTTTTCATGAGTGCTAGCTGGTATTTTTATCATTGCGCCTATGGCAATTTTCGTGTTTTGGGGCTATTTTTCGAAATAAAACAAGTTGAGATGTTTCCATTTAAACCGCGATTTCACAAGTACCCATAGAAATCTATTTTCATGGTTGATGCAAAATTTCATCAAAATCGTTACTGCCGTTTTTGCTCTAGGTCAGTAGCCAGTAGTCAGTAGTTTTTTTTTCTTACAGTAATAATCAAGTCTAACGAGTTGCTAATAAAATCGGAAATTTCCGGAAAATTTATAGGAAATTTACGGAAATTTCCAAACATTTTCTGACTCACATCACTACTAATATATTTACATTCAGGTTTCTTTGAAAGGTATTTGCAATAAATAGGTTGAAAAGTTACGGTAATGAAAACAAGAATGCGTCTTTTCAGTATAGTATAGTCTTTGAGATTCCTCAGTGGCGTATGTGCAAACCCCATACAGTAGAAACCCAGGTGTTACGGTATATGGCGCTGTATCCACATTATTAGCCATTATGCAGTATAATATATTAGTCCGTTATACTGTACGCAATATTAGTCCGTTGTGCAGCATAATATTTTAGATAAGGCATAATAGCGCAGTGATATTTAGATAGGGAAATCGAAACGCCCATATATTTTGAATCCATCCATTTTGTATAGTATGTAGCCCTACCTACGTAATTTTGTATTAGGATATAGGTAGATAGTTCCAGGGTAGCAAGTTTAGTCGGACCCTGGATTTTGTGCTTGCTGTTATTAGCTTTGATAGGGCTAGATATAGGGACGCTGTCCTGGCCATTCAGCAGCCAGGGACATGATCCATTACCATATATGGTAATAATTTGAGGTTTGGGAAGCAATAGGGCTACAATCCGGCCTCCTTATTGGACTAACTGCTTCCAGGTTGGTCTAATGCTAGCACGGACTGGAGAGCCAATAGGAGAGCGATTGAGTCACCCTATTGCATCACCCCACTCGGATCACCTATAAATTGGCGGTGTGCCGGTAGAGCTGTACCCCCTTATTCTCCTACAATCCCTATTCACCTTCTTGACGGATATTTTAGCGTATTTCTGCAATTTGCTATTTTTCGATTAATTTCTCAAAATGATTTGCTAGTGCGATTATTCTTGATTGTGTTTCTCAATTAATCCTATCGATTACTGCTAATTACAACCGGAACTATGATTTCTACCTTTTGTTAATGGTTCTATGTGATTCCTTTCTACGCAATAATCCTAAGGGATTTCTGAGACTGTCAGACTTTGTGATTTGCATGCGCCGCTACGGTAGCTATTAGCATAATGAAGGGCTAAGGTGCCAGTAGGCGGTGGGCACATCGGGGGGTTAGCGACGAAGGGAGAGCGGAGGATTCAAAAGCGGGCAACGCTGGCGGGGGTCAACGTTGCGGTCGGGCGATTTGGACTGTAGGTTGGAGACCGCTCGCTGGTACAGTAATTAGGGGGCTGATGATCCAGGTTTTGTCTCTATTTAGTATTAGGGGGCAGGAATTGGGTTAGTTAGGAAGCCTAGATGTACCCGGGAGGGGCCTGCATACCTTACAGTAGGTAGGTTGCGAGTAAGTAGATTGCGAATTAGTCAATTGCGAATTATTATGTTGCGAATTATATAATTGCAGATTGTATAATTGCAAGTCGTGCTATTGTGATCTGTGATTGCTGATGCTGATTGGTGTGTTACTGAAGTGTGCCTATGATTACGAATGCTTAGGTAGGCGCCCCTTTCTCTTTGATTGATTTCTATTTCTTAGTTACAACAAATAATTACTGATTAGGTCAAAGTAATACGGCATTTTAGGCTATTACTAGCGAAACCTGTTGTGTAATAAATTAGAATTACGCATTCTGGAACTCTTAGTAATTAGTGCGCTGTTACATATTTGTGACTGTAATTGATTAGTAAAATTAAGAATTAGTACGCAGCATAGCGGAGAGTAGCTAAGGTAATAATTTAGAGTACCGTAAACTATTCACGCTGAGCGGTTATTTGCATTAGCGGGCAATAAGCTAGATCGCAGTAGTCAGTACGCAAGACACTAGTAAGTTGCTGGCCTAAAGCCAGCTGCAGGCAAGTTTAGACCCAGAGCGGTATCACCTACGAAAGACATTGTACTGTACCATTTTTGATTATTTTAAATATTCTCGCATTCACACATTCCGTTAGGGAACCCTCAGTATTCGCGATTAGAAAAGACGTAAGCATTGGCGTATTTCAGTAGTAAAATTAGGCGTAAGAATACTCTGAGTGCAAAGCCCCTCGCACTCGTCTTAAGTAAGCTTAGGGAGCCGACTCGGGTTTATTGTTTTGGTTATTCCCGCGTGGCTCATAGATTCGAACAGTTAGCTCTCTATCGAGCGATCGGTAGAGAAAGGAACAAGCGATTTTGCAGGAGCTGTGTAAATTTAGTAAAATATATTAGCGGACGGCAGATTAGCGCCATCCAACGGTAAGTAGCGGTTTTGTATTTAGCAACCCTTACAATTTAGTAATAGCACGCTCCTGATCCCCTTTACTTAACAGTAGAGCAGTCTTTGTGTCTTATTGGTTAGGCGAGAGCTCATTAGGTTGGCAGAGAGGTATACGGGTATTTGTCTGTTCAACAGTTCTGCTGTTAGTATAGGTGTCGGGTTGTTTAACAGTAAGGTATGTTTTTATTGGCTGTTGCTTGCAGCGGTCAATAGTGTATTCTTAGGCTGTTAGTTTAGATTACTGTATTCACTGGTTGCGTACGATAGTACAGTAGTACATTAGGCTGATTGCTGTTACTGCGTACGGTAGAAGGACATTTGTTTGCCGTATCACACACACAGTATCAATTAGGCTGTTAGGTTGGTGTACTGTTTTACTTACTGTACTGCATACAGTGAATGTACGGTAGTGCGTTTTTGCTAATTGCGAATACAGCAGTTCCTTAGGCCTTAGGGCGAATTGTAATTAGTAAGTTTTTTGAAAATTTTAGCTAGGTTTGCGAGAATTCAGTTTCGGTCAAAATTATTTTGTAAAATTCTAGAGTTTTGTACCGGTATGTTAGGTAACCGCTTAGTTATTTTATACCATCTGGAGATACATGGCAAGACGGAACTTCTGAGTTTGGGGTTCGTGTGGGTCTGCGGGTTCGGTTTGCAATCAGCGAAGTGACTGAATCTTTGGACGCGGACGTGGAATCTCACAGCAAACAAGGTTAGTTGTTCTGTTGGCACCATTGTGTTTGTGGAAGCAGTAAAAAATTATCGGTTGTTTAACTGCGAAGCTGAACTCAATTTATTAGTTAGGATATTTAGGTTTAGCCGGCCATGGTTTTTTGAATCGCTCAAGTTAGAGAGAGAGTTAGAGAGAGTCGCAACCCGAAGATGTAGCCACGCGCTAGTGGATACATATAATATTTGAAATTAAAATTACGTTGATTAGAGCTATATGCAAAATTGGAATTATTTGGGTGGCAAATTTATTCTGAATATTTTGTATTAGATTCAGAAATTATTTTGTGTCATACCGGTATTTAATTGCTATAGTAGCTATATAATGATATTTTTGTTTAAATATTGTGCTAGTATTTGCTATAACTATACCCCATTAAATTCACAATATTGCATTACGAATTTATTTGACATTTGGACCAACTGATTATTTGACAATTAATTTGACCGTATTTCGGTTAAATTATAATTATATCTCGAACTTTTGCGAGATTTTTGCCGGAAGGCAAACATTATTTAGACTATGAGTGTCTCAGACAAGGAGGCACTAGAGGACAGCTATGAGACGGCGGCTGGACCGCCGACTGACGATAGCGTAAATATTACTGTTGACGACAATGTCGACTATGACGACGCAGCGAGCGACGCTGACGTAAGTGAACAGGAGGACGAGACAGTGACTAGTGAGGAAGAACAGCAGCCTCAGGTAATAGTATTAGGATCCCCTACCGCTACTGTAAGGAAGGATTGTACAGCAACCCAACCAGAGGTGAGTGATAGGGAGGGTAGTGTAGCAGAAGCGAGAGCCCGGAGCCCGGTTTCCAGACCTGTGGGTATGGTAAGTGCCGTGGTCCCAACGGCTGTTAGAAGTACCCGTAGTTCCCGAAATAATCCGTCAAGTCCACCGAGTGTGAGTCAGGTAAGCGAGAGAGAACTTGATATCGCGATAAAGAAGAAACTTCGCGCGCATGCCGGACATATAACTCGGACGACGGACAAGGTAAGGAAGATGTTAGCCGACTCAGCGAACATCGGAAGGGTAGAGTTAGTAGAGATTAGAAGAGGATATAACTCAGCGTTATTCAAGCAGACGGAGGAGCTTGCAGTCCTAGCGAAGAAGGCAGTAGAGTCTCAGTCGAGCGACGTGGCGACGAGGATTTACGACAGGGTTTTAGCAGCCTTGTTGGAGCACCGCGAGTTATCGGAGCGATTCCGACGAGTTAGGACGGAGAACTGGCTGCTATGGGCATCACAAACGCAGGCGACTCAGGTGAGTGACGCAGAGTTGAAAGACTTAGTGGAGCGGGAAGAGATCCAAGATAAAGAAGAGCGCCGTTATCAGAGGGAAGTTACTAGCTGGCTGATGCAGAATGGAGTGGTGGTACCAGGCCAGGTGCTACCGACGACGGAGAACATTCAACAGAGGACGTTGACTCCACCCGACGACGCATCCAGAGACAGTGGCGATTCCCAGGTTAGTCACGCGCGAGGGAAGGTTATATGTGCTAGATCCCTTGTTTCTCACAACTCGGCGGAGGAGAGAAGACGCCGACTGGACAAACAACAGGCGGAAGTTTTGCGTGCATCGGAAGCACGGAAGGAAGCCGAGCGGGAACGGGAGCGCACACGTAAGTTAGATGCAAAGTTGCGGGAGTTGGAAGAGAAAGGTAAGCGTGAGCAAGCGGAACGCGAACGCAAGGAACGCGAACTCCAGCTCGAACGCGAACGGAAGGAACGCGAACGCAAGGAACGCGAACTCCAGCTCGAACGCGAACAGAAGGAACGTGAACTGAAGGAACGCGAACTCCAGCTCAAACGCGAACTGAAGGAACGCGAACTCCAGCTCGAACGCGAACAGAAGGAACGCGAACAAAAGGAATACGAACTTCAACTCGAACACGATCGCAAAGAACGCGAACTCGAGATCGAGAAGGAGCGAAGGGCGTTGTATGAAGAGAAGGCGCGGGTGGAAGAAGAGAGCGCAGCGAGACGAGCGAGGGAAGAAGAAGAACGTAAACTGGCGCAGTTGGAAAGTGCGAGATTAAGTTTAGAGAGCGAAGAACGGACTAGGAAGGCGAATGAAATCGCCGAGAAGGGGATGCGAATGATCGAAGAATGTGGGGCGAGTGTAGGTACCGAGTTGCGAGAACTGTTCGCACTGCAGAAGGCCGAACAGGAAGCGAGAACTCCGACCATACGCGAGTCGACGACGACCAGAATTCCTATACCCGGTCCAGCTATTACGAGTACACGGATCGGTAAACCATTCTCTACATATCGCACGCCAGTTGGTATTAGTGCTTCACCTATCGCGCAGAATCCACGGCATCAGAACATCGCACCACTACACACCGAACACGACGATGAAGAGTTTAGAGAAACTCCGACGGGACGAGTACTTGGCGAACCGAACCCGCGGGTTTGGAATACGCGGACGGAGCGCCGACCCAGTTCGACGGAGAACTTCCGGGTTAAACCGGAAGAGGGATCATATGAGAGACAGCGGATTACTCAGATAGAGCCGACTATACAACAGAACCCTAGCCAGGAATTTATTACGAGGGATGAGTTAAGTGCTAGTTTAGCGCAAGCTATATCGCCGCACATCCAACCTATAACGGACATGCTTAGCAACCTACGGTTAAAGGAAGCAGCCCAGGTAAGAAGTAATTCAAATCCCAGCAGGCCTGAGTTAGATAAAGTCCAGCCTAGTCAACGAGTACGCATATCGGAGGAGACTATACCACATAGACCTCAGGTAAGGACGCCTGTCCCGAATATTCATAATCCCAACTTCTAAAATTCGGCCGAGAAATTTATTGAGGAGGCTTGGATCAGGGCCTCGGCGCGCAAACCATCGCGAGCGCTAAGGACTGACACTGAGTCAAGCGATGAAGAGGAAGAAATGAGACGTCAGAAGTCCCGAAACTATAAGGAAAGAAGGACGGACGCGGAGCAGGTAAGTTGGAACCACCGGGAAAGGACCAGACTTAACAACCCTGCGGAACTAAACCATTTGTTAACCCGGAACGACGCAACCCTTAGGGACATAGGTAAGTTTGCTGCTAGGCAAGGACTGCCGACGCAACAACCCCAGAAGTTTATGGGCAACCACAAGCACTGGAGGACTTTTAAAACCTATGTCGACGAGCAGCTAACCAACAGCACCTTTACTCCCAACGAGAAGTTCAACTATTTGCTTCAGATGCTCCATCGAGAACCTAGAGCCATTGCTGATAACTTCGTCGGCAATGAAAGGGCATTTGAGTTAGCGATGAAGACGCTTAGTGACATCTACGGGAATAAAACCAAGATGGCGCAGTCGATAGTAGAAGACTTGGGTAAGGGCGGAAGGATTACAACTCCGTTAGAGCTGTTGAACTTAGCGAATGCTATTTCGAACGCATTGGACATCTTAAGGACGGTGAATCTACCTCATCATGGTGATCACGCCGAAGTTTTGAAAAGCGTAATAAGACGTCTAAACATGCGTTACCGACAGAAATGGCGCAAATTAGAGAATAAGTTGGAGGGCCAAGGTAAAGTATTGACACTTCAGCACATTCATGACATGATAGCCACAGACGCAGTAGCAGAGATGAAATCAAACTTCTCAGAGGAGAATATGAGAGAGTCTAAACCTGTTACCGGTAAGTCTATGGTAAGTTTTGACGATGACAGGACCACTGTGACATTTAACTCAGTAGACAGATATAATTCGAGTACCCCAGCCTTTAGATCAGACTCACGAGTATGGTCAGGTGAGCGGTTAGATAGACCTAGGTTAAAGCAACAGGAGTTGCCGGATGGATTTGTAGGTTGCCAATACTGTTTACTAAAGGAGGTAAGATCTGACGAACATAAGTTAGATAGTTGCAGACGGTTCAAAGAATTAAATTCGGAACAGAGAAGAGTTCAAGTGCGGACATTGGACACCTGTTGGGCATGTCTTGCGCCAGGTCATGTACGGCGGCAGTGCCCGAACTGCAAGGACGGATGCATGGAATGCGGCAGACTACATCACAAGATGCTACATGCGGATTTCCATACCCCAACGGACCGTTACTTACAGCGAAATCCTCAAAGGAAGGGGAGCAAAGAACCCGTATCGATAAGGAGGAATACAGTATACTGGCATTCAGGACGACGGTTACCAACCAGGTTCGTCGGACGAGGATGGTGAGTCGAGCGCGAGAGAAGTGACCTGCCAAGGTTTCACTGCGGATAGTTCATCGACCAGCGCGCGGACGTATTTATCATCGGCCACGTCGGAAATATTTAGCGTGATTCCGGTGAAACTCACTGGCGATAAGGGATCGAAGCGAATATATGTCATGTTGGACACTGCGTCCACATTATCGTATATCGACGAGGAAGTGGCGAGAGCCGTTTCTAGCTTCCAGGACGCCGAGGAGATCCAAATAGAGTTGAAGTCTATGCACGGAGTAGGAGACCTCAAGGGACACAGAATTTCGGTAGAACTAGACTCCCTACTTCCGAGAGACCAACACACTCGACCAGAACGGAAAGCTTTGCCATTGGACGGATTTAAGTGTCTAGCTATGAAGGGATTCGGCAGGCAGTTAGGTAAGGTGCCGCCGATGAGTCCCATAGCACAGGAGTATTTTGACAAGCTCAGGATACCCAGACATCAGGTAGGTTATAGGAATGTTTCTATGTTGATTGGTGCAGAACAGCTGATCGCACACCAAATATGGGAAACGAGACCAGCTGAGCCGCATGTCAATGGACCACATGCCCATAGGACTATACTAGGTTGGTATACACGAGTACCCATGTCTTATGAGTTTACAGGTGGCGACAAGCCAATGAACAGATACGATGAATTACAGCCTATAATTCAACCACCGTTAGTAGAACCACCAGACATAGACGAGTTTAGGAGAACCTGTATTGACCACTATAGTGACTTTAGCGAGTCGGACGAGGAGTTGATTCCCGATAATGTTAGGTTGTTGGAACCACTTCATAATGACCGGACAGATAGTGAACCCGAGGACTACTGTTATCAGACCCGTGGGTCTGGTTCAGCGGCCCACGCTACCTATTTGAGTAACGTTTTGAATTATACCGACATATTGGAGGGTCAAGTGGCTAAATATCGAGACCTAGACATTTTCCAATACAGTGAGGAGGAATTACAGAAGGAATTGATACGCCAGGACCTCGAGACAGGAGCCAGAACCGTAGAATGGCTGGATAGGGACGCAATGGAACCCGGTGGATATGACCTAGCCATGTCTACTGATGAGAAACGGTCGCTGGAGATGATGGAAGACACCATACGTCTACTACCGACTGGACATTTTGAAGTTGGAATGTTGTGGCGTCGACAACCACCTAAGTTGGAGAACAACTACAGCTTAGCCTTGAAAAGATTGAACGGAGTAAGGGCTCGGTTGTTGAGGAATCCGGACATTAGGGAGAAGTATTGCGCCCAGATCAACAACTATTTCGCCAAGGGATTTGCTGGGAAGGTAGAGGACCCTGACTTAGTGACAGACCAGACTTATTACCTTCCACACCACTATGTGACTCACCCTGACAAACCTGACAAAGTCCGAGTAGTCAACGACTGCGCAGCAGTCTATAGAGGTATGTCCCTGAATTCAGAGTTGATGGATGGTCCCAACCTGAACAACTATTTGATTGGAATACTGTTGCGTTTTAGACAGCGGCGATTCGCATTTACTTGTGACATCGAGGCGATGTTCCACCAGGTAAGAGCCTGTAAGGCAGACCAGGATAGCCTTCGCTTTCTCTGGTATGAGAATGAAGACTTATCCGGCCCAGTGGTTACATACCAGATGTACGTTAGGATATTTGGCGCCCGCGATAGTCCGAATGGCACGCTGTTTGTTCTAAAGAAAACGGCAACAGCCCAGATTGGTAAGTATCCAGTAGAGGTAATTGAGTCTATATTGAGAAACTTCTACATGGACGACGGATTGGTGTCCAAGGACACGGCGGAACAAGCCATAGAAGTGGCTCACGGCCTACAAGAGTGCTTGGCTACAGGGGGATTTCCTCTGACCAAGTTCACTACGAACTCGGAGGCCCTATTAGAATCGTTCCCGGTAAAGGATCGCGGGAGCGGAGACATAGAATTGGGGGTAGAACCAATCCCCATGGCGCGAGTACTGGGACTCGCTTGGAATCCGAATACGGATAAGTTCCAGGTAAGAGTTAGATTTGAGCCCAGTAGCCCAGACAAAGTTTTGACAAAGAGGATTTGCTTATCGACATTAAGTAGACTATTTGACCCGATGAACTTTATCAGTCCGGTTATATTACAGGCACGAGCGTGCATGAGGAAAATTTGGTTGTCCGACCTAGAGTGGGACGAACCAATATCTCCTATACATGCAAAGCAGTGGAGAGAGTGGGAAGCCGAGTTACATCTATTGAAAAATATAGATGTACCCCGCTCCTACTTTCCGAATCAGCTGGTATTCCCAGCTGATTTAGAGCTGCATATGTTTAGTGACGCAAGTGACACCGGCTTTGGTATGGTAGCCTACCTTCGCCGAGAGGTAAGTCAGGACAAATTTGAGACGGCCTTTGTAACTTCTAGATCAAAGACAATGCCGGTCAAATACATGACTGTCCCTCGTGCAGAGTTACAGGCGGCTGTAGTTTCAGTCGAGGTAAGTAAGCAGATAACTGAGGAGTTAGACACGACATTGACCTTATTCTATTGGACCGACGCATCCTTGGTGTTAGTATACATTGCGGCCGACAATATTGCACTAAAGACATTTGTGGCCAACAGACGCGCTCAGATCGTCGACTTTTCGACGAAGGAACAATGGATACATTGTCCGGGAGTGTTGAACCCGGCCAACATAACTTCGAGAGGTGCAATGCCGGCGGAATTCTGTCAGGAAGAGTCGCAGGAGTTTTGGTTGCATGGACCTGATTTTCTAACGAGGACACAGGAACATTGGCCGGAGCGACTGAAGATAGTGACCAATCCGATGCCCGAAGATGCAGAAGTCAAGGTGGAGAAAGTCTCTAAGTCGAAGTCTAAAGCCAAACTTAAGTCATTGGAGCGGCCTGAAGAGTCATTGGAGCGGCCTGGAGACCTGTCAGACCAACAGACTTGCGTGACTACTAGGTCAGGAAGGGTAAGTTATGACATAAAACCACCCTTACAGACTAAACCAGGAGTCACAGTTGGTAAGTGACGGACAGAAAATGACCGACACAATGGATCCTTTGGTTTCCAAACCTGCGGGTTTGGATTCGAAACTTCCATTAGTTAGCGGACAACCGTCGCTGGCATTAGAGCCATGTAGTGTTTATGACAAATTACTAAATTCGTCTGCCTCTTGGCTGACAATTTGTAAAAGAACTGCGTGGTTAAGCCGATACGTTTCGTACCTTTGTATAAAATATTCGGAACGTTTGAGAGAACCATCGAGCGCCAATAGTGAGCGAATTCGGAAATTGAAACAACCTCTGACAGAGGATGAGATTGATCAAGCGGAATTAAAGCATTTGAAACATTATCAAATGTGTGCCTTCCCCAAAGAATTCCATCTATTATCGGCTCAACGACCAGTTCTCTATAAACCCCTTAGAAAATGGAGTCCATTAATCCATAAGGGTTTGATTTGTCATAGATCGAGAATCCAGACTGTCGACATAAACTCACAGTTTAGGTTCCCAGTGATAATCCCTAGTCACCCAATAGAATTGCAAAGAGCGATTCTATGGGATATACACAAGAGGTTGCATCACGCGGGAAGGTTACACTGTTTGTCGGCAGCGAGACAGCGATTCATTCTATTGCAGCCAAGCAGGGCAGTCGGCACTATGTATGACGCCTGTCTGGTTTGCAAGAGAGTGAACGCCAGAGTATTGGAACAGGAGATGGCTGAACTCCCGGAAGCGAGAGTGCAGGCATATGACCCACCCTTTACGAACACAGGGGTGGATTGTTTTGGTCCGATTGAGGCAAAGAGTGGACGGCTGACCCACAAGCGATGGGGTCTGCTACTGACATGCATGGCTAGTAGAGCCATACACATTGAGCGTGTGGCAGACATGTCGACCAAATCTCTGCTCCTGGCCTTGAAGAGATTTATGGCCAGGAGAGGACTAGTAAAGGCGTTCTACTCCGATAAGGGTACAAACTTTGTCGGAGGGAATAGCGAGTTGAACGCGGCTCATAAAGCGGCACAGAATAAGGAAATTTCTGCAGCACTTTTGCCGCAAAGAGTAGAATGGAGATTTAATACTCCAGAAAGTCCTTGGAGAGGAGGAAGTTGGGAGCGTTTAGTTCGCTCTGTAAAGCAGGCCATTGCTAAAACGTTGCCTGTGAACAAACAACTTACCGACGACGAACTGGTCACAGCTTTCATTGAAATCGAGCATACCCTAAACTCGAGGCCGATAGCTATGTTGCCAGACGGTGTTGCATTAACGCCGAATCATTTGCTAATGCAGAGTCCAGCATTTCTTGTGCCGGCATCAGAACCCATTAGTGCCGACCTATATAGTCGTAAAAGCTGGAAAGTAACACAATTTGTCGCGTACACATTCTGGGAATATTGGCGGGAATACTATCTTCCCACCATATCTACCAGAACAAAGTGGTACAAAACGGTTCGGAGTCTCCAAAGGGGAGATTACGTATTGATAACCGAGCCGATTGTCAAGAGAAAGTATTGGGAGACTGGAGTGATCTTGCACACACACCCAGACGTGCAAAACATAGTGCGCACAGTCACTGTGAAAATTAGGTGCAAGTGTCCACACCCAAAGAAGTGTAAAACTAATGGTTTACACACCTTGGACCGACCGGTCCAAGATATCGTGTTATTAGAGGAGACACGTATCGAGACGGGAGATTATAATTTGTCTCCTGCCTCAAAACAGAATTAGTGTTAGACGCAACTCACTTCGTATGCATTCCTCGTATGCAAATACAAGGAAATGCATAGGAGCGGGGTTGTGGTGATTTGCGTTGAGTTTGTCTAGTGGGTATCAAAACAAAATTTTATTTTCAAAAATTTTGGAAAATTTAAAAATTTTAAAAATTAGAAGTGAACCCAAGACAATTCCAGACGCTGTGTATAGACGCGTTTTAGAATTCGTCTATAGATAAACAGTAATTTGAAAAGTCGTGAAGCCTGGAAAATAGCATTTAGAAACCATGGTGACGGCTATATTACGTAGGAGTGTAAATTGAGTTTAGCAACTTCCACAGATTGGTGCCAACAGTGCAACTAAGGTGCTAAAGGTTAGTAGCACCAGAGGCGTACATGGACCCCACTCAGTAGTTTGCAGGATGTGTGATGTTCGATTATCAAACCTGTGGGTTTGGTATAGTCGAGTATTGTGGCTATAGTCCTTTCTAACTACTGTAGTTTAGTACGAGTAATGGGAGTAGTTTGGGCATCAAAAAGTGAGTTGGTCACGGCCAGTTTATCTCCAAAGTTTTTGCGCTATGCATGGGAATAGGTTAGAGGATAGTTAGTTAGGAAGAGACGGGATCTAGAGAGTCGAACCTGAACTGCTGGAAGGCAGCGGGGGGGGGGGGGTTCGGGAGGTCTGTCCTTCGGCGACATCTAACTGATTACCCACAGTGTAATTGGTTTGCGTAACGGAACACTTATTGGGATATATATGTATATACGCGGGGCATAATGGAGAAGGATATTAGAGCGCAACCGCGCAGAGGATTTACTGCCAGAGAGGAGGCGGAGTTACCATTCGCGCGACCGGGATGTAAAGATTCGAACGTTTACTACCATGGGCGGTCGGTGATGGAGCTAAATGGGAAATACAAACCCACGATTCCCGACCGACTAGACGAGCAACATCCAGAACCGATATTAACGCGTTGTCAAGCTCACCAGTTCCTTAGATATAACGAGGGAGGTTACCCGATGAGCGACCCGATGATCAGTATCGACTTCAGCGGAAAGCGACCTCCGAGACCCATTACGCCGACCGTTACGACTTTAGATCCGTATACGGAGATTAAACCCTGTTCGACACCCGCTTTGATAGACACGGCGGCGGCCATTTCGCTATACCGAGCCTATAAGGACCTAGAGGCGCGGCGCGAAGCGGCACGGGACTCGAGTTCCTGGACCACGTTCACTTCGCTTCACCAGGAAAGGAAGGTCACGCCTGAGTATCCAGACGAGATTCGCGCCATCCATCCGTCTACTAACTATACCCACGATCCGCGATTTATACGATATTTACTCCAAATTATTTCGGGAAGTTTCGACGAACGCATTATTAAGCCCGAATATGTCCAATCCTTTATATATCATCGTCGCTCTGATATATACGTCTAGATTTATTACCCAGCGCACAATTGGCGGCCTAAGGAGACTCGTTTGGGGTCATTGACCTCTGAACGAGTGGAGGATCAGGACCGCCGCGCCCACAGAGACAACAGCCGGAGCTCACAGCTCGCGGCAAGTACCAGAAGGAGGAGTCCTTGGCAAGCGTCAAGCCAAGGACGAGCAGTTCCATTCTATAGTTGAAGAAAGAGGAGTTGGCGGAGGCGCCCACAGGGACACGGCAAATGGGACGAGGCCGAGGGAGGAGCACCAGTCGGGAGATAGTCGGTGCCCAGGGAACGTCGTCGCCGGTTCCGGGAAGTGACGCCTCAAGGACGCCGTCAACAGAGTCTACAGGGGGTAGACTGGTGTATCTGGAGAAGGGGAGCGAGCCCGAGAGACCCAGGAGCTAGCCGATGAGACTATAATATCACGGAGCGACAAACTCTAGACATATACATCATCGTCGCTCTGATGTATATCGTAGGTTTTGATCAATCATTCGACTGGACTCATATACACTAGTCGTATCCATATTTTAGAGTTTTATTTTCGAAGGCCGAAAAATATTGAAAGGAAATACTTTAACTTTATAGTCCGTTGGAAATATGATTTTGAGCCTACACTATATTTGATTTTGTGTATATGACTTTATTTGCTCTAAAGTTTATTGAAAGAGGCAAAGGAAGTGATTGGGGAGACAAACCCGCGGGTTTGGCTTACTCCTTTCACTTACCTGAGCAATCATCAAACCAAGATGATTTGCGTTTTTTATAAGAAATTAAGTAAAGTCCGAAAATGAAAGAAATTATTACGTATTTTATATTTAATTTGATTATCGGCCTTTAATGCAATTTAGTTAAAAATTTAGCCTCGAATACGTTTATATTTAGTTTATCTTGTTAATGTTGATCGTTAATTGAGATGGGAAATGGGGGACATTGTCCTAGCCATGTTCCATTTCAATAGGTAGACCGTTAATTTGTAAATAAATAAAGGAAGTAATATTTTGTAAATTTAATTTTGTATGTAGTAATCATTATGTAGTAAGAACGAGAAACAATATTTTGTAAATTTAATTTGTATGAGAGAGATAATATTTGTAAATTTAATTTGTATGCAATTCATTATGCAATGGGATATCACCTTATACTCTTCTACAGTTGGAGGGAAACATTATATGATTTCCCTTGGAGCGGTGTTACGGTATATGGCGCTGTATCCACATTATTAGCCATTATGCAGTATAATATATTAGTCCGTTATACTGTACGCAATATTAGTCCGTTGTGCAGCATAATATTTTAGATAAGGCATAATAGCGCAGTGATATTTAGATAGGGAAATCGAAACGCCCATATATTTTGAATCCATCCATTTTGTATAGTATGTAGCCCTACCTACGTAATTTTGTATTAGGATATAGGTAGATAGTTCCAGGGTAGCAAGTTTAGTCGGACCCTGGATTTTGTGCTTGCTGTTATTAGCTTTGATAGGGCTAGATATAGGGACGCTGTCCTGGCCATTCAGCAGCCAGGGACATGATCCATTACCATATATGGTAATAATTTGAGGTTTGGGAAGCAATAGGGCTACAATCCGGCCTCCTTATTGGACTAACTGCTTCCAGGTTGGTCTAATGCTAGCGCGGACTGGAGAGCCAATAGGAGAGCGATTGAGTCACCCTATTGCATCACCCCACTCGGATCACCTATAAATTGGCGGTGTGCCGGTAGAGCTGTACCCCCTTATTCTCCTACAATCCCTATTCACCTTCTTGACGGATATTTTAGCGTATTTCTGCAATTTGCTATTTTTCGATTAATTTCTCAAAATGATTTGCTAGTGCGATTATTCTTGATTGTGTTTCTCAATTAATCCTATCGATTACTGCTAATTACAACCGGAACTATGATTTCTACCTTTTGTTAATGGTTCTATGTGATTCCTTTCTACGCAATAATCCTAAGGGATTTCTGAGACTGTCAGACTTTGTGATTTGCATGCGCCGCTACGGTAGCTATTAGCATAATGAAGGGCTAAGGTGCCAGTAGGCGGTGGGCACATCGGGGGGTTAGCGACGAAGGGAGAGCGGAGGATTCAAAAGCGGGCAACGCTGGCGGGGGTCAACGTTGCGGTCGGGCGATTTGGACTGTAGGTTGGAGACCGCTCGCTGGTACAGTAATTAGGGGGCTGATGATCCAGGTTTTGTCTCTATTTAGTATTAGGGGGCAGGAATTGGGTTAGTTAGGAAGCCTAGATGTACCCGGGAGGGGCCTGCATACCTTACAGTAGGTAGGTTGCGAGTAAGTAGATTGCGAATTAGTCAATTGCGAATTATTATGTTGCGAATTATATAATTGCAGATTGTATAATTGCAAGTCGTGCTATTGTGATCTGTGATTGCTGACGCTGATTGGTGTGTTACTGAAGTGTGCCTATGATTACGAATGCTTAGGTAGGCGCCCCTTTCTCTTTGATTGATTTCTATTTCTTAGTTACAACAAATAATTACTGATTAGGTCAAAGTAATACGGCATTTTAGGCTATTACTAGCGAAACCTGTTGTGTAATAAATTAGAATTACGCATTCTGGAACTCTTAGTAATTAGTGCGCTGTTACATATTTGTGACTGTAATTGATTAGTAAAATTAAGAATTAGTACGCAGCATAGCGGAGAGTAGCTAAGGTAATAATTTAGAGTACCGTAAACTATTCACGCTGAGCGGTTATTTGCATTAGCGGGCAATAAGCTAGATCGCAGTAGTCAGTACGCAAGACACTAGTAAGTTGCTGGCCTAAAGCCAGCTGCAGGCAAGTTTAGACCCAGAGCGGTATCACCTACGAAAGACATTGTACTGTACCATTTTTGATTATTTTAAATATTCTCGCATTCACACATTCCGTTAGGGAACCCTCAGTATTCGCGATTAGAAAAGACGTAAGCATTGGCGTATTTCAGTAGTAAAATTAGGCGTAAGAATACTCTGAGTGCAAAGCCCCTCGCACTCGTCTTAAGTAAGCTTAGGGAGCCGACTCGGGTTTATTGTTTTGGTTATTCCCGCGTGGCTCATAGATTCGAACAGTTAGCTCTCTATCGAGCGATCGGTAGAGAAAGGAACAAGCGATTTTGCAGGAGCTGTGTAAATTTAGTAAAATATATTAGCGGACGGCAGATTAGCGCCATCCAACGGTAAGTAGCGGTTTTGTATTTAGCAACCCTTACAATTTAGTAATAGCACGCTCCTGATCCCCTTTACTTAACAGTAGAGCAGTCTTTGTGTCTTATTGGTTAGGCGAGAGCTCATTAGGTTGGCAGAGAGGTATACGGGTATTTGTCTGTTCAACAGTTCTGCTGTTAGTATAGGTGTTGCGGTTGTTTAACACCAGGCCCCACCCCACCACTGACCCAGCCCCAGGCCACCCACCACTCTAAATCCGACCCTGTATGGTGGTGGTGATCCTTTCCTGAGGCTATACATGTGGGCGTAGGGCTTCTATTGAGGACAGTTTAGTTCTTGATGCTGTTGGTACTGGTACAGAATTGGGAATAGAGGATGGGTTTGCCACGAATTTACCACCAATGCAACTTCGACCTCGTGAAAGTGTCAGAGCGCCTGCTCGGTTTGGCTATTATGACATCATTACCGAGATTTATGAACCAGAGGCAGAGCTAAATATTGAGGAATATAAGGATAAGGAAGAAATATTGGAAATAAACCGGTCTAATTAATTTACTTAAGGAAATAATCAAATATTTACCCATCCTGGAATTCTTCATTTGCCAATCAAATTTAAATTCAAAGAAAAGCAAGGCGCAGATATGGATGGCGTATCACCGGAGACATACCGCATTTTGGAAAGATTTCTTTGAAAGTTCAGCCGATGGTGAAGTCTAAAGAGTTCCGGCTCTGTGCCCAGAATACCAGCAGGAAGATTGGTGTGCTGTTGGGCGTATTCTATCTAGTGAAGGGCTGGGCTAGAAAGATTGTTCTTTTTTCCCACTAATGTTGGCACCTGCTGTTTCGATTGAAATTATTTTTGGGGAAGTGGCTCTTACACCAGAACTTCTAATTGAATCTTTCTATTCTTATTTATCACCCACAGATGCTGATATTATTAGAAAGGCCTTAAACGACTGCACTCTTGATTTGGAAGAGAATGATCAACTGATGGATATATTGGACAGCTTTGGTTACCATTCCATGGTACCTAAATGTGGGAGTGATGCCAAGGATGCAGTTATCATTCAAACAGCTCATAAGCAATTAATACAGGAACCAAGTTGGGCTTCAGACCATATTTTTAACGTGGCAAGCTAGGGGTGTATTTCCTGATATAAAGTCAATTAAAAACCTATATGAGTTGAAGAAACCAAACGTTTCAAATGTTGTTGGTCTATTCCCAGGTTGTAACCCGAGTAATGAAAACGATAATCAAGCGTTTAAGTTCCTTATGCAGTATATCTGTGCTCAAGATGACACCAATCTTCAGAAGTTTCTTCGTTTCTTAACAGGGTCTGATATTGCGAATGTGAATAGTATCACAGTGGAGTTCGTTAAGTTGGATGGCGCAGGTCGAAGGCCCATAGCTCATACGTGTGGCCCAGTCCTGGAACTACCATCGACATACCGTTTTTATAGACAACTCCGACAGGAATTCGATGAAATTATCTCAAATCCTAATAACCTAAAGTTTAACATACTTTAGATAACTATATCATACTCTATTTCCTGCCGCATAAACACTAGTTCATTGCGGGATAGTGGTAATGGTGATACTGGTCCATTTTACCGCACGGTGGTGGACATCACGTCAGGAATTCCTCCAGCAAATCCGATTTTCCTATGATGAGTATTCCAATAGTGGGGACAATCATCTAATTGACTTTGCACCAACTGAGCAGTCTGTACTTGTAGATTATTTGTGGGATTGTACAGACCATCATTCATCAGTTCATTAAATAAGTCTATGTAGAATTGAGACATTTTACGTCGTAAATCTCGCCAAAATCGTTCTATTTGTATGTTGTAGATGGAACTTCCTATAATAACAGATTTGGCTGCTTCCTCGCTGCTGTCGATAAGTTTTCTTAATTCTTGGTGTAGCCGAACTATTAAACAATTCTGTGTTCCGGCATCAACACGCAGTTTCCTGGGCAATCTGTCAGTAACTGCAGGAAATCGAAGTTTTTTTGAGTTACGATTTTAGGATTGTTGTTGCTGGTCAATACGCTAAGCCAAACTACTGCGAAAAGCCATCAATTGCTGCGTGGAAGTGGAAACCATAAGTTTTAAGTTTATCATAGCCGTCAATGTGGATCGTGTTGTTCGAACCATACCGGCCTTTGTCTCAGCGATTTTCGCATTCTGTAATTGACACCATCCGGATCTAAAAAATTAAGCATTAGGTGGACCATGTTCTGCGGCATATTAATAGAATACTTTGACCATAATATGTGTTTCATGGTTCGGTAGCCGCATTTCATCGCACCATCCTCGAGCTCCGTTATTATTGCAACTAAAACTGTCACCAATGACTTCTCGAAATTCCTTGACTTTAACTGTAGTTTTTGACAGTATTGTTTCACTGTTCGTTCAGATATCTAAATATTATGCGTTCGAGATAATATTACTTGGGTTTCCCTTGCAGAAATCCACAAATTAAAATCATAAATAATAAGTTCATCAAGTGTAATATCTGCTTGATCATGATCAGACATACTGTACTACCGGACAAACAGAGAGAGTCAATATCACGTCTAATCAAAATAGCGACTATTAAGAATTGGTTTTTGGTTTATTGTTTATTTTTTCCAGGTTAGAAAAAAATAAACTAATTAAACAAGTTCTTACCAAACATTTTGTTTTCTGTTTATTTTTTTCCAGGTTAGAAAAAAATAAACTAATTAAACCATTTGAAGGGCCAATTCGTTTATTCATTTTTTTTTTAATTCTGTGAAATTAAAAAAAAACGAATTGGCCCTTCATAGCAATGTGAACAATGGCCTTATATATTCAAGCATGATATACAATGGTAACAGTACTGCATATAATGCCATTGCCAATACATATGGTAGTTGTCAAGGATGTAAGGATTATAGTGAAATGTCGAACAAGGATAAGCTGGAATATAATGAACGTGCAGAAGGGTGTAAACTGTGGAGGTTGAAAAACACGAAAGTAAAATAGATTGTAAAAATGAGAAAGTAAATGGTGAAACTAGTGAGAAAGTGACTAATGAAATGAATGATAAACTTTTTTTTTTAGATTTTTTTACCTGTAGTAGCTGCAACACTACTTACATTGGATACACAGACATATTGCTGTCCACACTTCCAAACATCGTGGAAGATAGTTTTCAACTAAATCTGCATTCTAAATCAGCAAAGTTGGCCATAGACAGACTGATATTAAATCACTTAAGATGGGATAGTGTAAAATTTGGCGGTGGTTTATCATTTAGACGGAAGGATAGATAGATATTTATCTGAACTTGATATGTATCTGTTCATTAAAGGCGATTGGTCAGATAACAGAATTTAAAACTCATGTTAATACACTCTTACCCTCTAACCATGCTCCAATTTCTAATAATAATAATAATAACTCTTTTATTTGCAGATAACTCGAACAATAAAAAAAATTGTACAAGGCAGCTTCCATAATGGAGGCCGATAGTTTATGCAAATAAGTGTTGCAGAGCTGTGCATCAAGTCAGGGCTGTATTGTACAGTACAAAAACATAAAAGTACATAATATAGAAACAATTCAATATTATTATTACCTATTTATTTAGTGTACCTAAGAATATGTAGGCCTACTATTGTAGCACATAATATTAATATTTACATATTACAATATTACTGCTAAATAGAAATAATCAAATAAATAAGTAAATATAAAACTGCAAAAAAAAACCCACCACCTATCAGAACAATACAACTAAAATAATATAAACAATACAATTAAAAAATGGTGCACCAGGGATCAATATCGGTCTGCGAGGTCATTGCCCTGCAGACCTGCACCATCCCCAAAGCCCAGCGCCCTCCACGGTCGCCGGCCACCACACAGACAAAGGGAGTTTGAGTGGAGGAGCGCGAACTGCAGCCACCTCCGAACACCCCCGAGAATGCAGGCTAGGCCCCGTTCCCGCATCCCCTGCCGCCGAGCCACTAGGGTCTCAGCAAGGAGGCTGATGAAGATATCAGTCTCCTTGCACCACATCCCATCAGTGGTTCCAACAAGGGGGGGGGGGGGTGAAGGAGAACCTTCTATCTTCGCACACCGCGCTGTAGTGCACATTCTTGGCTCGAACTCTCTGTTGGAGGACAGAGTCCAAGGGCTGGTGAGCATATGAAGGCATCAGCGTTTACGATAGCAATATCGAAAGACGCCACCCTCTGCTCGGTCCAGACTCCCCTCGCCAGGAGAACCACTACCTCCCCCACCTGACGGCCCTTTCTGTCCAGGTAACCGGACGCCATGGTGCCACGGCGCCCCCAAAAGCAGAGGCAATGAGGTCCCCAAAGACCTCATGTACCTCATCATGCCGCCTTATTATCAAGCCCCCTGACTTGCAGTACCGCTAAATAACTTTTAAATTTATTTATGTTCGACTAAATTTTGTTTTCGAAAATTATTTTTTGAAATGTAATAATGTATAAATTTTGCGAACATCTCGTGGTAATTTGTACCAAATTTTTATTAAAGTTACTATCATGCTTTCAAAGCCATACCTGTTTAGTGTCCATGGTATTGGAAGGAATGGGAAATCCAGGAATTTGAAAGTCTCTATCAAGTTGTTTATGTAGCGGTAAAATAAATTAGTGCAAAATACTCGTGTACTGCCGAGAGAAGGGGAACCTGCCCCATCTCCTGCAGGTCAGTGCCAGAGGCATCTCTTAACTCGCAGCCCATAATTTTGTAATTTTTCTAATTCATATAGTGCCTTTTCATAACCGTGTTAGAATGTAAGGAAATTAAAACTTGTGAAAAATAGTTATGATAAGAAAGTATAAGACATTTGTTTAGATATATTTTAGTTTTATTTGTAAGTTGACTTTTCACAAATCGTAAACATTAGATACTGCCTGACATTTTTTCTACATAAGACGTTATTTGTATATTCCATGTTTTATGGTCATGTCAGGTATTCTAGGTCATTGATCAAGAAAACTTGCCACCTCCATGCAGCATAAAGGAGGTGCCACCTGTAGCTGCATAGACCCTCTTACTAGGGCAAATCTGGTCCTGTAACTAGGACCCCCTTCGTTCTGGGATAAGGACGCCCTTGGTCCTGGATTAAGGACCCATATACTTGGCTGCAGGGGTATATGGCCTGACCAGGCAGATGGTGATCTACCAATGGCTGGTTAGGAGTAGAGTGTTCTCATGTCCACTCTGAGGGCACTTCACTGCGACCTGCACCTGGCAGCAAGGGTACAGGGCATGACCCAGCAGATGAGCTGCAACAGCCAATGGTGGGTCATGTACGCCAGAGTAGATATGGGTGATGGCCTCATATCTGACTCCATTGCGACACCCACCCTGTGGAATGGCAAACCAGGGTGTGGTATTTGCCCCGAGAGCTGACTCGGCAAAAAAGCACCCCCCAACCCCCACTATGGATTACATTAGCAATGCGGAGGTCCGGCCACTAGAGGCCAGTGGAATTACCGGACACAATCGGCCTCACAGGCGTCAGTTAACTCCTGACCGGCTGCCTGTCTCACCCCCTACTGGAGAGAGAGCAGCCAACAATTCTTTGAGTCCCTTTCCTGATGACCTTTCTGGCCCAAACCCTGGGTCACCAGGGAGGCCAGATTGTGATGGGGAGAGGGATTCTGGAGTTGGAGGCTACTCTCATGTTCCACCCCGACCAACAAAGCCATTGGTGAATCTGAGGCAAGTCACTAGACTAGCCTCAGTAAACACCCTAACACTCGGGTCCCCAATGCGACAAGGTGAGCTGACTGCCTTGGCAGATAAGCTTTCTCTTAGCGCAGTGGGTGTTCAAGAGCACCGAATGCAGACTGGACAGACTGATGAGGTTCTGATTAAGGACATGGGGGGCGGTTGGCGACTCGCCCTCGCGTCAGCAGATGATAGTGGCAATGGTGGAATTGGTCTATTGATGAATCCAACTGCACATGCAGCATTGGACAAAATAGACCAAATCTCTAACCGCATCATCCGTTGCCACTTCTCATGTTCTGGAAGACTGGCTAAGAAGTTTCCTAAGGTGGTTCTGATTGTGTGCTACGGCTCCTCAGCTCATTAGAACATGCTGCTTCTAGTGTTGGTCTTTTTATTAACTCCAGAAAGACCAAAATTCTGACAGTTAACTTTGAAAGTCCTCAGCAAGTCTCTGATCGGATGAGCATAAGCTCAAAGGATGGTATGCTTGAGCATGTGGACGACTTCTGTTACCTGGGATCATGGATCCGGAAGTCAGGTGAGGACCTTCGAATACGTAAGGGAAAGGCATGGGCAGCCTTGAATAGGCTTTCCAGGATTTGGAAGTCACCGAGAATTAATCGGAAACTTAAGGTCCGATTATTTAGAGCAGCAGTAGTTCCAGTACTCCTCTACGGGAGTCCATGCTGGGCTCTAACTGCTGAGGACACCAAATCTCTGGATGGCACATTCACAAGAATGCTACGCCGGGTTCATTGTGTCAAGTTCAATGCACACATCTCCAACCAGACACTATATAACATTGGAGGTGTCTCATTGGTTCCCCCAAGATTGACACTAGAACAAAATTGCCTCCGCTTTGCAGGACATAGCTTTCGCCGTGAGGACCAGCCAGTGCATAATCTTGTACTTTGGCAGCCTTATGGAGTGAATAAGCATGGTGGACAGCCCATGACTTTCTTGAGACGCATCTTAAAGGACACTGGCCTTAAAGATGCAGATGATCTAGCAAATGTCATGGGTGATAGGGAGTTGTGGCGGTGCAATTTTGTTGACAAGCCGGCACAGCATTCTTAAAAATGCAGCTGCAATGCAGCATGCCGATCCTAGTAGTAGTAGTGTATATTCCAACATAAGGACCAATATGTTCTTCCATCATACACAGACTTACAAGCTAGAATTAATTTGTTACTGGTTAATATTAGTGAACGCATGGTAAGTATTAGTAGGTTACCTATTAATAGATCACGATTGGACAAAGTTGCTTTGATGATAGTTTTTTCGGTAACCAGCCCTCCTTCATTATCAATTGTGTCAGATATGTGTAGATCCTGGATATTGATAACTTAGTATCAGACTTCTCAGAATTATTGTATTCCATGGCAAGTGCGGCAATAGTTAAACAATAACGCCCATCAAAGACATGGGACACAAGCCAGAACCGATGGGACGGACCGGATTATTAATAGTGGTGATGCCAAGTCCTTGTGGGCTGCTTGCAATTTGAAATCGCCTCCGCTTTGCAGGACATTGCTTTTACCGTGAGGACCAGCCAGTGCATAATCTTGTACTTTGGCAGCCTCATGGAGTGAATATGCATGGTGGACAGCCCATGACTTTCTGGAGACGCATCTTAAAGGACAGTGGCCTTGAAGATGCGGATGATCTAGCAAATGTCATGGGTGATAGGGAGTTGTGGCAATTTTGTCGACAAGCCGGCACAGCATTCTTAAAAATGCGGCTGCAATGCAGCATGGTGATCCTATTAGTAGTGCGTAACTGACATTTTGTGTGTACAAAGTTGAGGTGTTAAACAGTAGATGTTTAGATGATGTTTAGTGATGTTTATTGCCAATATTGCGGTGTATTTAATGTGATGGTTTTAACATATGATTTATTCTTAGGTGCATTTCTACAAATGTCACCTCTCTCATATTACTTTATATTATTGGACAGATCCATCATGGATGTCGTTATTTCTCACACGTGTTTATTTGTTTGTACACACAACTTCTGACACTTATTAATGTTGATGGATTTGGATGAAACTTTGATGATAAGTTGTCTATGCAAAGTTTTTGTTGCTAGAGAGCTGTTGGTTGCTTAGCAACAGTGAAATTAATTCTAGAATGACTGATCATAATCATAGAATTAACTAATTCAGAATTCTGTCGACACCCCATAGGGAGCATCTATTGGTCATGCTTTCTGCAAAATTTCGCTTTATTTCGTTTATAATTGTAGGAGAAGATACATTTCTTTCAAACAGTGTTGTTTTAATATACAATACATACAGATATACTATTATCACACTGAGCCAAGCCCAGAATATCGTTGCCAAGACAACATCCTATTGGAATTTCAGTGTGGAGGTAAGTAGCAGTAGAGTGTAATTGAGAGAGCTGTCTGCTCCACATTGAAAACTATTGGGTTCTCATTCGTTATTACTTATTAGGCTGATCTGCTTAAGCGCATAATGTATTACAACAATAATAATTGTATTTTGTACAGAGGATAGATTGCCCAATGTTTCGTTTTGCGTTTTTCGTTATTATGCTGCCCTGCATAGGCGCGTAATTTATTACAACAATATTGATAGCAATGGATCCGTCCATTATTGCCAACTCTCGTCTGACAAGCTTGTATCTTTTGTGTATAATTGGTGTTTACGTTTTTCGCACCATACATGCAATAACTTCTATTGGTGAGAATATTAGTTATTGAAATAGTAGTTATCAATATACATTGCAAGTCAAACTGAACCTTCTTATTTGATGACACTGTTTCCGGGGTCTACTACACATCCTTGACTGGTATGAATTGTCTGACAGCAGGTTCCATGAACGAACCCGGAAGTCAAGTGGGAAGGGCGTTAGATATTCTACTAGGGAAGCACCTAAGGATCGGATAAGATAGTTCCCTTACACTATATACATATATAAGTCATGGCACCCCAATCTAATAAATTTTGTGGAATTTCTGACTTATTGACATTTAGCCCAAAGGCCCATTTGCCATTGGCAGTGTTTTGTACCTGACCAACTAACAGTCTAAACTGAACCAAAAACAAACGAAAACACAATAATAATAATAAAAATGGCAATCCATGCAATCCCCACATTGTTCAGCCTGTGGTACTGGTGCAACTTAAACTTATGTCTACAGATGAACTTTAGAATTCAGGAACTTGTGTAGAACTGTATATATAACTTGTGTAATCTAAATAATCTATCACCAGTAATCTATTAACAGTTCAACTCCAATTTATCTATTACCAGTAGGCAGGTAGGTCCACGGCATTATTATATATTATACCCATACTGCAGTATACCGTCTCTACCAACATACATGAAGGCTACCGGTTCGGTTATACAGTTACTGAGTCAGTGAGTTAGGTTACCATAACAGTGTAGGCCTAATGCCACTCACCAATGCCTAACTGCTAAACTGTACATGGTACCGGGTACAAATCATGAACTATAATTACTGCTGTTATTTTGATGCTGCTTAGTAGTGCTTTATTAATAGGAACTAGACAAAGATATAAAAAGACACATAAAAGTTATAAAAAAAGGAAGAACCTCACCCACCACCAGGCTACTGTACATAGCTTGGAATTATTGTTAATTGTAGTGTGTGTGGGACTTTCAAAAGTAGTTGATGCTTGTATTATCATTTGCCAAACGGATAGAGGCTTGGCCGATGTCAAAGCATCGCTCAATGATCGAGCTGCCCTAGAGCCATGGACGCACATGAGCGAGGCCCTCAGCAAGATGAAACTCAGTTGCCGTCGCACACAGTTCATGCATTCGCTATATGGCGTTTCACGCCATTCTGCCAACTTGGAAGGGAGATGCTTCACAAACATCGTTGTAGTGGGCGAGATTCCCCCCCAACACTGAAAATATGAGGGGTGTGAACCCTCATAAATATTTTTGGCAACAAAAATCAGTATTTATATTATTCGAGTCCAGATACTTGACGACAACTACCAGTCTCTGTAGTAAAGGAAATCTCAATGTCAACTGTCAATGTCAAAATGTCAACTGTAAATAAAGTAAAAACACTAAGAAAATCATCAATCTTTAGTTTATTGCCTACCAACACAATTACACAAAGAGTTTTACACCTTAATGACTGTGCCTTCCTCTCCTTGGATTGGGAGTTGGTCATTAAACATCTGAGAATTCAAAGAAATGATCGAGAAACTCGAAGTTTAGGGCATACCGAAGACCTACTGTAGTGTCTATAAAACAGCAGATACAACAGCTCAAAATACAGGGACAGTCACCCAGTGGCATATTACCAATTGGGATGCTGGTTAGGTTGAAATTGACTTGATATAATTCGATTTCTAATATATTGATATCTAATTGATTTCTAATATATTAAATTTTTTTCGTTAATCACCATTTTATGTACGTTATAAGGGTTCAGGGGCGGTATTCATAGAGTTATTATTAGTTACAGTACTTAGTCACAGTTGTTAGTAATAGCTGCAACTATGTTTAGTAAGAGCTATCTGTCACTAAAAATGCATCTGACTTTAGTAAGAGCAGTGACTTAATTTAGTTTCAACTTGTTCTCGCAAAAAATAGGTATTCCTAAACAGCTACTAAACTTAGTTCTGTTAGTAGTAGTAGTGCCATTACTATATCTTATGATTTTCAATAAAGTTTAGTTTCAACTTAAGGCCGGTCGCTTGGCCTGCCTGCCTGATAAACGATTATTATCTGCCAGCAAATTCTAAAGCAGCTTCGTATAAATCTCCCTCAATTCTTTGTTGAATCTTCATCCCGTAGCCGTATCTTTTGTTTGTTTTGGCCATGTTTTGGCCAGATTGGGCAGTCGGATCTACTGGATCTACTTCTTCTTCTTGGTCATTATCCTAAAACAATAATTATTGCATAATTTTAGATTATTTATCTATTCATTTGAAATATTTTAGTTTTCATCATCATTAGATAAAAATATGAAGCCCTTTTTGCACAGGTAGGCTTACTCACACATTTATTTAATAAGGCTTTGGTGGAGAAAATGGAGGGTTTTTGGCAGTAGATAGGATACGGATGCCAGAAAGGAGTTGAGACACAGAGAGATTATATAAGTCAAATGTGCTAACAACCAAACGGAATCTTGATTTGCACCAATCGTACTTACAGTAGAACGCAATTAGCATGTTTTGGTTTACACTTTAACAGCAAAAGTTATTTGTAAGTGTAGTTAGAATTTCAGTGATTCTACAAACTCATTGGTTCTACATAAAATAAAAAACTTACATTGTCTCTTTCAACCAATTCGTTTGAGTTCCCATGCTCCACAGCTAAAAGAGCTGCAAGAGTTAAAAGTAGAAGAGTTTCCTTGAACATTTTAGGGTTTACAAAATACTTCACCCACTAAAATACAATATTCTACAAATGAATATATCGACACTAACATTCCATACTTAAAAAACATAACACGCAACCCAATAAACATTAAATACTTGCTGCTGCATAGTGGAAGCAAAGTAGCCCAATGTTAGTAAATGGAGCAGTTTATATGAATAAATAATTGGTGTGTTTTATGAAATAAAGTAATGGACTGATAGACCAACACAAACTCTCCTACTAAAAAGGTGCCATAGATACCAGCCGTTACATTTACGGATATTGGTTTCAGTGAACAGAAAAAGGCAAATAATTTATATTAAGAAATAGTTGGAATTCCTACTTGATGTACTCATGCTTTATAATAATAGAAGGCAATATGAGTAATACATTGCTTTGGAGTTTATACTGTATGAATCTATCTGGATAGGATTAATCAACGCGATTGAAGCAAATTGTCTGATTGTATATTTATTATTATAACTTTCATTGGGCCCATCATTGCAAAGTTGACAATGATGTCCAGAAGTTTAGTGATATTTTGGCAACAAAAATCAATATTTATATTATTAGTATCATTTCGTGTTGTTTCGTTTCATTTAGTTATTTTTATAAAATTTTTGATTTGGTCAAATCAAAGTTTTCAATATTACCACCACCGGTGACACTTAATTATATATATATATACAATCAAGGGATGAACATAACTGAGTGAAACCGATGCTCTTGGGGGCAAAGACATCGGTTTTTATTACAAATTATAAAGTAAAACATTATAAGATATAACACACTAATATAATACATAAAACATAATAATAGGTAGCATTTCAGTTAAAAGTATTATGAAAGTTAACATTAATACGACTATAACTACAATTACTGAGAGTCCAGATACTTGGCGACAACTACCAGTCTCTGTAGTAAAGGAAAAATGTCAACTGTAAATAAAGTGAAAATACTAAGAAAATCATCAATCTTTAGTTTATTGCCTACCAACACAATTACAAAGAGTTTTACACCTTAATGACTGTGACTTCCTATCCTTGGATTGGGAGTTGGTCATTAAACATGAGAATTCAAAGAAATGATCGAGAAACTCGAAGTTTAGGGCATACCGAAGACCTATTGTAGTGTGTATAAAACAACAGAACTGAACCTATGAGGTACTTCATTTAGGTCTGCCTTCGAGCAATTTGTCCACTTTCAAGGTGAACGATAATATCTTGTATATTGGCTAGAAGCTACTAGGCTTTCGAGATAGACAATTACAATTATTTGTAAAAAAAGGCATACTATAGTAGTAATACTACTAGGGTGTTAGTATCATCACCAATAACAACAGTAGGCCTATCATTATTATGCTTATTAGATAAAAAAATCCCTTTCTACGTCTGCATCAGACCACCAGTACTCAGCATCAACTAATACCAACCAACATCTTATAACACTGTTCAAATTTTTGTAATTATAACAAAGTGATCCACTATTTGGAGGAGGTGATATGCGAATTATGAACTTGTTACTATCGAGTGCACCGATGCAATGGGGGAAAGTCCACAACTGCTCAAATCCCTTTGTGAATTTGAGCCAGGCAGTTTCCTTTTTTTGGAAAGCAAAGATACAGGTATTTAAGCACAAGCTCCAATGACTCACACGTTTCTGGAATAATGACTCCAATGGTTGTTCGGTGAATACAGAAAATGTACTGGAGATCAGTAAATGTGTCTCCTGTCGCAAGATATTGTAATGTTCCGCCAACCTCTCACCTGGAGAGATACTCATCCTATAGTCTGTATCTTGACGCTGTATATATGGAATCCCAGTGTCAACAAGCTCTTTAAATGTTTCGTTATCCATTCTCAGGAAATTCCTATATGCTCCAAGATCATACTTGTGGTTCAGCCATTAGATTACCACCATAAGCTCGATGCTGTTTTCGGTTTTTAAACCATTCTTGTTTCCGAATTTCACGGATTCTGCGCCTGCGTATGCGTCTTGCCAGAATACATATTGCTAAAGCACACGCCAACATTTTGTATCTATCACTACTACCACCATCCATTTTTAAGAGATCTTGTTATTGTTATTTTAATATCTTATTATCTTATTGTGCACTTTTTTTATCAAATAATATAAAAGCTTACATGTCATTTTCTGATGACCATGTCATCAGAAAATCACATATTTTTTACGAATAATTTTCTTATTGCCTGAAATTTGAAACACAACTAGTTCAACACACCATCAATGTCAAGACAGATTTTTCAGACAGATTAAGACAGATTTTCTAATAACTTATTTGTTATATTCAAGTTATTAGTAAATAGTTAAGATGACACAAAACAATTAGTCTTCAAAAAATCGAGTATAATAAAATTATCTTTAAAAAATCGAGTAAAATTATAATGTTCCAAACAAGTTATGTGAAAAAAAATTTTCAAACAATATTACAAATATTTATGGAAAAATATTGGGGCAGATGGGAATGATGACTCTCGGTATCATCAGAAAATTCCATTATACTGGAGGACAATAATTACTGGGCATCTGTAAAAAAACAAACATTCTAGAGCACCACCACCAACCAAACCAGCCTGCTATGTAAGTGAACATTCCTGGCTCTGAGTCTGTGTTCACTAACATGATGGCCAGAGCTGCTGCCTGTGCCAATCTCTTGGCAGCAGGCAGGTGTCACAGTGAAATCAGCCCCACCCCTAGAATATGCCTCTGTTCATTTTTTCCTAGGAAATTATTGCCCCCCCCCCCCCCAGGGCATTTTTTCCTAGGAAATTATGCCCCAGGCAATTTTTCATAGGAAATTATGCCCCCCCCCCCCATGGAAAATTTTCCCCCGCAAGAGAATGGAAACTGGTACGATACTGGTAGCGTCTTCCAATCTGCCAACTGGTATAGGCCTATAGTTATGTAATGAAGGATAGTACATAAGAAGGTATACTGAGGTACGGAATGTAGAACAGCTGGACAGGACAGCAGGAAGGAGTCTTGTTACTTTGGGGACCGTTGTTTCAACCTTTCTAATTGTCATTCTACATCTGTGTACTGGCAAACCAGTACCTATTGCTTGACTGCCTGATTTTTTGGTTAAAGAGTGACCCTCAATTGGTAAAGTGGCCGTTTATTGTTTTGGTTAGAAAAGCCTGCGTCATCTGTAACCTGCTTCTTTCCCTTAATTGGTAAAGTGGCCGTTTATTGTTTTGGTTAGAAAAGCCTGCCTCTGTAACCTGCTCCTTTCTCTCAATTGGTTTGTGACGTGTGTTTCTTATTTATCAAAAAAAATGTTTATGAAAAAAATTGTAAAGAGTTTCATAAAATAAGTAGTATATAAAAGTAAGTGTTTCATACAACAGTCCCCAAAGTAGTGGTTGATGTTGGTTGGTATGGGGTCTCTTTCATAGGCTGGGTTCAGTTGTGCATACAATCTATGAGGCAGGCAGTCTTCAATAAAATAGTGTAATTCAGGGGGGGCGGCATCTTTTCCTATGAAAACAATGCCCGGGGCGGAATTTTTCCCAGGAAACAGGACCAGGGCCTGAGACCTGGCACATTCACTGGGGGGGGGGGGGGGGGGGGGCATATTTCCCGTTACACCAGAACCCCCGCAGATACATCTGGGTTGAGCTGAGAAGAGCAAAGCTGATAAAGGCGCCATTCCTCCAAAAGCTGAAAAGAGTGAAGGTGGCATGTTCCACAAGATCTTCTCCTCATACTTCCGGATCTTCCATGCCTCATGGTGGAGATGGGTGGTGTTCAGCAACAGCATTGCCGTATTGGTTCCCACCAGCTGGTTGTTACAGACTCATCAACTTCAGGAAGCGGTTGCTCCAGAATCCGCTCACCGACATGACGAGTCTTGCCTGCTGGTCTGTGTGGGTGAGAGGAGGGAAAGATTCGCCAGTTAGTGGTTGGAGCATTGGCTCGACAACCACATTGTGGGCCAACTCAGTCTGGGTATCTATCTGCGAAAAAATTGTGTATCTCGTGTTTGTATGCTGGTATTGTAAATCACAGCAACTGGGATCCCCACCCCTAACTGGAAGCGACAACAGCCGCTGTTCCACTGGCATTACTGGCAGCCTTTCCAACATCATGCAAATGCTGTTCCTCCATCAAATTGAACTACTACTACTAGGATCGGCATGCTGCATTGCAGCTGCATTTTTAAGAATTGTCAACAAAATTGCACCGCCACAACTCCCTATCACCCATGACATTTGCTAGATCATCCACATCTTTAAGTCCAGTGTCCTTTAAGATGCGTCTCAAGAAAGTCATGGGCTGTCCACCATGCTTATTCACTCCATGAGGCTGCCAAAGTACAAGATTATGCACTGGCTGGTCCTCACGGCGAAAGCAATGTCCTGCAAAGCGGAGGCGATTTTGTTCTAGTGTCAAGCTTGGGGGAACCAATGAGACACCTCCAATATTATATAGTGTCTGGTTGGAGATGTGTGCATTGTACTTGACACAATGAACCCGGCGTAGCATTCTTGTGAATGTGCCATCCAGAGATTTGGTGTCCTCAGCAGTTAGAGCCCAGCATGGACTCCCGTAGAGGAGTACTGGAACTATTGCTGCTCTAAATAATCGGACCTTAAGCTTCCGATTAACTGTCGGTGACTTCCAAATCCAGGAAAGCCTATTCAAGGCTGCCCATGCCTTTCCATTACGTATTCGAAGGTCCTCACCTGACTTCCGGATCCATGATCCCAGGTAACAGAAGTCGTCCACATGCTCAAGCATACCATCCTTTGAGCTTATGCTCATCCGATCAGAGACTTGCTGAGGACTTTCAAAGTTAACTGTCAGAATTTTAGTCTTTCTGGAGTTAATAAAAAGACCAACACTAGAAGCAGCATGTTCTAATGAGCTGAGGAGCCGTTGGGCTCCCTCTAATGATTCTGAGAGTACTCCTAAGTCATCAGCAAAGTCTAGATCAGTTAGGTACTTGGCAGGATTTCCTCGACTTCTGGAGCCAGTAGGTGGAGTTATCATCACCCCATCATCATTATAATGATCTAAGGACATGCGTAGAACATAGTCAACCACAATAATGAACAAGAATGGTGCAAGTGTGTCTCCTTGGAGGACGCCCCATAACACTTCAAATGGTTCTGTGTCACTGTCAACAGTAGACACAAATGTTGTCGAACCACCGTATACTGATCTGATTGCTGCAATAATTTCACCAGGAATCCCATATAATGAAAGTATGCTGAACATACGTGAGCGAGAGACTGAATCAAAGGCCTTGAAGAAGTCAACAAAGATAACAGCCAGATAGATGCCTGTCTTTCTTTTTTGATAACTCTTCAATTATCCTTCTAAGTGCCAAAATGGGCTCCATGGTCCCACGACCTTTACGGAACCGGAACATAGATGAGCTTTAAACACTCAGGTATTTTAAAGACCTCAGGGGGAACACCATCTACTCCACTGGCACGATTGGTCTTAATGCTCTTTGCAGCAGCCTTCACTTCTGCAAAGGAGATATCGCCAATGGGAATATCTGGGAGTACAGACTCAGACACTTTTACTTCTATAAAGTTATCAGGCAATACCCTGTCATTATTGAGGAGCTTTTCAAAGTGGGCTTACCAACCATTGAAGCGATCGGCTGGTGATTCAGCCTTAACCTTGGTGGATGGTTGGCTTTTCCGCCCAGTTAGCAGATTGATCGATTTCCATGCCTGGGATGATTGCCTGCTGTCGTCAGCATCATTGATGGCATCAACCTGTTGGTTTATTAGCTCCTGTAGATTAGCAGAGTACTGCCTGTTCAGGGACCTAGATGCAGCCTTAACTGCATTCATGGCCGCTGTAGTCTGTTTGAGTCGGGACTCTTTCTGCGCCTTATGAAGGGCATTTCGGCACTTCTGAATTTTTGTTGTCAGTCCAGGGGGCCCTTTTCCTGTTTCGAGGGTATACAGGAACTGTTTCTGCAGCTGCTAACTTAACTGCTTCTGTAAAGGCAGTATAGCCCTCACAGTGATCTGCCGCCTCAGAGGCAAGAGCCTCATACCTGTTGCTCAGCTGTAGTGTGAAGCTGGATCTCACACTTGGCTGTTGCAACAGAGAGGACCAGTCATGCCGCGGCAAGGCAGATTTCATTGTTCTGCTAGCACGCAGACTAAGTCTTACCTTGGCCACAATAAGGCGGTGATCACTGGAGAAGGGTCGAAGTGTAAATGCATTACAGTCTTGTATAGAGCTCCTGTATTTCCTACGAAACAGAATATGGTCTATCTGGGACTTGTGACCACTGGGTCCACTATGAGTCCATCGCTTTCCAGTTCGCTTCTTGAACTGGGTTCCAGCCGAAAACAATCCATTTCCAGAGATAAAATCCTGAAGATGGACAGAATTTCGGTTAACACTATTGCTATAGACCCAGGGCGATGTAGGTGATTGATGCAGACTTGCATTAAAGTCTCCCAGGAATGTTAAGAATGCATGGTTAACTTTATAATCTTTCCTCTCGCGGCCCCTTTGTCTTCGTTATTCAATGGCGCCACTCTGTCTACCATTGAATAACATTGGGCAATCATTATCTCGCCTGATGTGACGTCATCAAAGCTGCTCTCTGATTGGTTTAATTATACAGTCTTTTCTCCCTCCTGTTCCCTGATTGGCTAACCCATTCTAGCCCCCTCTATAATAGCCCCCGTTCACCACATTCCCAATCATTGTCTCTTTGTTTTCCTGAAAAGTTTTAATTATTTTCGTAAAAGTATTTATTTATTTTTATTTCCTAAACGAGTTACCGGTACACAATCACGATGGCACATTCAGAAATCAGCTATTCAAGCAACGATCTGGTTTGCAACGAAAATCAGTTTATGCTACAAGACAACTCGTTTGGTCTATATTTCGATTCGGCGAACAAACTCTTCCCGTTAACGATAAATACAACCTTAAACCAACCCATCCCGATTCCGGCAAACTACGCGCACTTTATTTTCCGTGCCTGCTACGAACTTCACGATGGACAATATCAAACCCTCGACGATAATAAACTTCATTCCTCCAACCACGGTTTCAAACTTTTAAAAAGGGACAACAAAATAACGTTCAATCTAACTACTTCGCCCGAGACGTTTACGATTCCAACTAGTATAGTCGATTTTATTCGAGAAAACATCAACCAAGATGTGGCAAATCGTCTACTGGGTTTAACCACTCTCGTAACCTCCTTCTTCTCCGATGATCGCTTATTTGATTTTCATAGTATCGCAAACTCGATTCTTCTTCTCATCTGGAACTCGTCGACTCCGACCGAGGAAGAGGAGACTCGTTTCTTTAAACTTTTCGACAAGGATGTTCTCGCTTTCGGCGAGAAATTGAATGAGCTCACATGCTTTTTCGCCAATAAAGTCTCCTATTACTTTGGATTCAATTATAGAGTTGGCACCTATGGAAGTATTAACCCAGTGAAACCACTCGAGTTAATAAAGCTGGAAGACACGGTAAACAGTTCATGGATCACATTTTCCGTCGCCTGCGCCAATTTATTTCAACAATATGTAAACATCTGTCGCCCTTTTATTAATCCTACTACTCACCTTGTCCTAAAACCGGGCAATTGGGTTGCTTTTGACTATTGCACTTTTGGGTTTGTTACAAATATTCGGAACGAGCGCAATTTAGCGATCACCAATGGCTACGAGGTTGACGATGGAAAGGCTATTGTTTCTTCTAGGGGCATGATTCTTCTTACACCAACCGAGGTCGGCGAATTGAAATGGTTCGATTCAACCATCGAGGATAGTGAATGTGTCTGCTACGATGAACTTAACGTCTACAAAGACAACATTTCCGAGCGAATATCGATACAAAGTTGTATCAGTGATTCAGAAATTGATTTACAGATAACCGAGAGAAAATTTAACGAATCCTTTACTATAGCTAACACGATTCAAGCGCGCGAGGCTCTAATCAGATTCAAGGCTATGGCTATACAATTTGCTTTCAAACCAAAGCAGATTACGATCCCCAATCACCAACGCTATCTCATAAATAGCAGTATCGCAGCCTTTATCTATAAGTTCAAATCCGAAAAATATGTCGGTATCTGGCCCATTTTAATGAAAGACGAAGAGAATACCACTTTTCAGTTCACCAACGGTCTCAATATTAGGGGCAGCGATTTTCTCACGATAAATATAACCAACCCACCCAACTCTCACTACTATCTCAGTCCTTACATTCATATCGAGAACAAACCAACAGAAATTATATTCACCAATACGAAAAATACCAACACTATCACCCTATCCAACGACTTTACCATCGCGCGCCTTTTCGAATTACTAAAACGTTCTCTCAGAGAAGGCATCTTTCTCCCGCAGCAAACACACCTTAATCTATTTCACCCCCCAAGAAAAGGCTATCTCAACAATCTATTAAAGAGAAAATTATCGCAACCATTAATAGTATCGGACCCTAAAAGGGTTAAACCAGTTATTCTCGGAGGCCAGCAACCCTATTAATATAAACAGTCTCTATTTATTAAAAACTGTTCTGACTATATCTTTTGTTATTGTTGATGTTCTTATATTATTTATTATTAATGTTGATGGTAAATTATTTATCCGTTGTTGTTATATTATTTAATATTGATGTTGTCGGTAAATTATTTATTCTTGTTTCCCCATATTGTTTAAAAAATATAAGATGTTTAACCGGTTATTTTTCATTTTTCTCTACTAGTTAATCTATTCTATGAGAGCGAGCCATGAAGTAAGTGAGTCTCAGCATACCATTAATGACCCCTACTGCTTCTTCGTAATCAATTTGAATGTTAACCCCTAAATAAACAGCCAATCCCTATGAATTCTTTACAAACTCGATATGCAAGTTGTTTATCAGAGTTGATTTTAATTAAAATATATTATTTAGCGATTTTCGTGATTAATGCTATAAATTATATTCACCAAAATGAAAATATCCACCCTATTACTCTAACCATCAAGCGATGCTTTGTATGTATTGATGGCGAGCAAAGTTTTCAGGGCGACCACCTCTAGGCTGTAAGTATACTATTCTGCCCTATCATAGACACTCTGTCTTTTAGATGCTTCACTGTTAATATTAAGCCGTTAGCCATGGCGCCGCTGATAAGCCGCGAGGATATTCAAAGGCTTTGGTTTGATTGTTCGTACTATGGATAGTTCAATGAAATCATGAAAGGGAGGGCCGCATGGGTTGAAAGTGATACGTCCTTATTTTCCCGAGAAATTCTTAAAGGCGACTATGAATAGAACAATGAAACATGAAAGGGAGGACCGCATATGTTGGGAATGATAGCCCTTCAACTGCCTTTTACCCAGATTTGTGTAAGATCGGGGGAGGATGTAAAGGAAAATATACTCGTAGCTTTAATGCCCCATTTGATTAAAGTAGAGCAAATTTAGCTTTCACCTAAGGGTTATCACTCCATGCGACTGCAAAATTTAAAATTCTATCTATGATGTATTCGCTATATTTCGTTTGCTGACATTATTTCATCGCGAAATTAAAAGCATCTGCTATCACTATTATTATAGTATATTATCTAAACTAGTGACACTGAGTTGGAACAGATAGGATAATTGCACTTTGTTATGTTTTAGTTTAGTAGCTTTAATCATAATACTACCGGGCTATAAAATGTTGTATAAATATCGGGGGAGGGTCATAATGACCCTGGTCGAGGTAGGGAATCGAATCTATGACAATCTGTATATCCTATTTTGTGTTTACTTTTTATATTTTCCGCGAAGCGACGGCCAAAATTTAAAATTCCTGAAAATTTCTGAGTCTCAGCATACCATTAATGATCCCTATGGCTTCTTCGTAGTCAATTTGAATGGTAATCCCTAAATCCCTATATTTTTCATAAAAACCCTCAAAACTTTACAAATTTTGAAAAATCGGCTAATATAAAATGCCCCATAGTTTCAATAAAAATGGTACTCGAAATGTGAATACAATGCTTCCACTTCACCAAGGTGAAACCTTAACGAAAACTATCCTGATCCACACTCGATTTGTAAATACATTGCATCCACTTCACCAAGATGGAGCATTTGTATTGTATTTAAGATTTATTTTCATGAGTCACATAATAACCCCAATACTACCGGGCTATAAAATGTTGTATAAATATCGGGGGAGGGTCATAATGACCCTGGTCGAGGTAGGGAATCGAATCTATGACAATCTGTATATCCTATTTTGTGTTTACTTTTTATTTTTTCCGCGAAGCGACGGCCAAAATTTAAAATTCCTGAAAATTTCGCGGATAGAGAATTATAAATATATTTGGTGAGCATAGTGCTACGCGAAGGCTCCATGGCAGATGTATTTTAGCTATGGACTCGTATATCCATTCTACTCTACTATAGCCAGACTGTCTTCGAGGTGCCCCGTTAGCCTTGGCGCCGCTAAATTTGCATGAGGGCCGGCCGGCAAGCGAGATATCTCTATTGCTAATAAGCTTGAGGGCCCAAATAAGGCTAACATTCATATGCTATATCCCCTAGTTATTACCGTATATAATTACTACTGGCTCCTAACGACTTATCACTGGGGAGCCCTTTAATTAAAGCCGCCGCTCGTTGAAACTGTTGCGTTGCTCCCTCTGCGCTGATGCTATATAAACCGAGACGGGACCTTCATTCCTCATCAGTTTTGAGCTCGAATAATTTTACATGATTTATTTCACAAGACGCTAATTTTAAACTTTACATTTCATTTTAAACTTTTGCGTTTACAATTTGTCAATTTGGCTATTCATCATCATGGATTCCACCACCAGCACCCAGCTAGCCGCCTCCGTAACACCGGTCTCCATCACAGCTACACCCGTCACCACCATATCCAACGCTATCAACACAACCACAACCAGAAGCGTCGGTACACAGACCATGGAGAGCAGGTCGGAAGCGGTCACTCCCTATGTCCGTTATATGAGGGATCAGGAAGAGGAGATGGCGTGGGAGGAAGATTTGGTTAATCGAGAGCTCGAGATTCGAGCATTGGAGGAAGCGCGAGTGGAAGGGCTTCGGACCTCCTCCAACTGGTACGATCAGTATTTGTACCAGGAATATGTTCAGAAAGAGATAGCAGCGGCTGAGGAACAACGTTTCCTTTACCCTTTTCCCCAGGAAAACTGGGAGGAAACAGAGGATTTCAGGGAGGAACCATGGTGTAAGTTTTAATTAATACTAACATTCCTTTATAATATGATATAATAAAATAGGTTAAAGCAATAAGCAAATTGAGTATAGAAATTAATTTGAGTAATTACAATAATTTTAAAGTTATAAGAATTACCAAGATGGCTATAAAGCAATTACTTAAATAATAAATTATTATTTAATTATAAAATAAATTATTTATTTTCTCATAGGCTAAATTTGCATGAGGGCCAGTCGGCGAGCGAGATTGGGAGCGCAGTTGTTCTAGAGCGGTGACAGTTGGATAATATATATCGAGTAATTATAATAGTATTAGGACTATTTATCCTTTATAATTATATTAGAATTATAAATGTATTTACCCCCCACATTATTTATTACTATTAGGTCTATTTATTCAAGAAATTATATGTTTTTATAATATATACTTTGGAAAATTAGTCGACTAAGTCATAATTTTTAAAACTTTAAATACGGGTTGAGTTATTTTATAAAGTTAAGAAGAATGAAGCAATAGAGGGAGCCTGAAGTCTAATCTCTTGGTCTTTACTCACGTTAACTCCCAAGGTTGCATACTATCACTATCTCCGGGAGAGTCAAAGCTAGAGTGTACTAGAGTTAACCAAGAGCTAGGAAAAAGAATAATGCTCTTCTAGGGTGCAAACTCACGACCTTCTAATTAGAAAACTAAGCAAATGGTCAGCTTGAAGGCCTTAGACCCTTAATCGGAGGCATCGAGCAGCCAATGAGAGAGCAGATATGAGTACAATGGTAAAGCCCATCCATAGTGAGATAGCGTTGCACTAGCTCTCAAGGATAGTTATACTCACCATTCAAATATCCCTCGCAAACCAGATTCCCCGTTTTATGAAAAATATAAAAAGTAAACATAGAATAACTAGAGTAACTAAACTAAACATAAAATAGGATAAACAGGTGGTCACATGTTCGACCCCTTCTCGTATCCCGTTTTATGGAAAAATTTAAAAAGTAAACACAAAATAGGATAAACAGATGGTCACGGGTTCAATCCCTACTCGCGACCAATATAAAACCAACATAAAATAAGTTAAACATAGAATAACTAGAATACCTAAACTAAACACAAAATAGGATAAACAGATGGTCACAGGTTCGATCCCTAGTCGTATCCCGTTTTATGGAAAATAAACAGGAGGTCATAGGTTCAATCCCTACTCGCGACCATTATAAATCCAACACGAAATAAGTTAAACCAGGGTTCGAATCCTAATCATGAAAATATAAAAAGTAAACATAGAATAACTAGAGTAACTAAACTAAACACAAAATAGGCAAATAAATCAAGTAATAATCATTAATCTAAGCAAATAATCAGCTTGAAGGTCTTAGACCCTTAATCGGAGGCATCGAGCAGCCAATGAGAGAGCAGATGCGAGTACAGTGGTAAAGCCCATCCATAGTGAGATAGCGTTGCACTAGCTCTCAAGGATAGTTATACTCACCATTCAAATATCCCTCGCAAACCAGATTCCCCCCCCCCCCCCCCCCAACATCTAAAGTAATCCACTTCAATGTGAAATATATAATGCAATATAACTCGAATATTTCTGTTTTTTATAATATAAATAATAATTGTAGCATAAATTTATAATTTAACATAAATATAATATGAAAATTCACTTTAACTGTTTTTATAATATAAATAATAATTGTAGCATAAATTTATAATTTAACACAAATATAATGTGAAAATTCACTTTAACATAGAGTAACTAAACTAAACATAAAATAGGATAAACAGATGGTCATACTGTAGGTTCAAACCCTACTCGTGTCCGTTTTATGAAAAATATAAAAAGTAAACATAGAATAACTAGAGTACCTAAACTAAACACAAAATAGGAAAAACAGAAGGTCACGGGCTCAATCCCTACTCGTATCCCGTTTTATGGAAAATAAACAGGAGGTCATAGGTTCAATCCCTACTCGCGACCATTATAAATCCAACACGAAATAAGTTAAACCAGGGTTCGAATCCTAATCATGAAAATATAAAAAGTAAACATAGAATAACTAGAGTAACTAAACTAAACACAAAATAGGATAAACAGATTGTTACGGGTTCAATCCCTACTCGCGACCAATATAAAACCAACACAAAATAAGTTAAACATAGAATAACTAGAGTACCTAAACTAAACATAAAATAGGATAAACAGGTGGTCACATGTTCGACCCCTTCTCGTATCCCGTTTTATGGAAAAATATAAAAAGTAAACACAAAATAGGATAAACAGATGGTCACGGGTTCAATCCCTACTCGCGACCAATATAAAACCAACACAAAATAAGTTAAACATAGAATAACTAGAGTACCTAAACTAAACATAAAATAGGATAAACAGATGGTCACGGGCTCGATCCCTACTCGTATCCCGTTTTATGGAAAATAAACAGGAGGTCATAGGTTCAATCCCTACTCGCGACCATTATAAATCCAACACAAAATAAGTTAAACCAGGATTCGAATCCTAGTCATGAAATTTTAAAAAGTAGACACAAAATAGGAAAAACAGCTGGTCACGGCGAGTACGGGTCGAACCTATGACCATCTGTTTATCCTATTTTGTGTTTAGTTTAGTTACTCTATGTTAAAGTGAATTTTCACATTATATTTGTGTTAAATTATAAATTTATGTTACAATTATTATCTATAATATAAAAAACAGAAATATTGCATATGAGCAATAAATTACAATATACGAGCTGTTAATTTTTCTTATTCTTACTAAATAAATGTTAATCTTCAAATCAGTCCTTATTGGAACGAACTACAGTATAATAATGAGTGGGCCTATAGATGTACGGTTTAGGTTTGGTGCCACAATGTTAATGGCTGGCCCTTCTGGCAGTGGTAAAACTACATATTTGGAGCAAATATTACATAATAGCAAGCAAATTTTTGACGCGCAACCATCAGAGATTATTTGGATATATGGGCAAACTAAACCGATTGTGAAAGGTGTCAATATTACTACCTTAAATGAAATTCCGGAACACTTTAATCAAAACGTAAAAAGAAAGAGTGTGATTATATTCGATGATTTAATGTCTGAGCTAGAGAATTCAAAGCAAACAACAATTTTATTTACCAAAGTAGCGCGCCATACGCATTCTTTTGTTATTTTTTTAACGCAAAACCTATTTCAGAAAGGAGGGGAAGCACGTACTCGATCTATTAACTCCACCTATTTTTTACTATTTAAGAATCCGCGTGATTTAACGCAGATCAGAACCTTAGCCTATCAGATGAACCCAAATAATCCAAAATTTTTAATTAGCGCTTACCACGACGTTACACAGCAAGCATTCAATCCGCTTTTAATCGACTTTCATCAACAGAGTCCAGAAAATCTGCGGATAAGGGCTAATCTATTCACGATGGAACATTGTGTTTATCAGCCTTTGTAATATTCGTAAAAATGTTATTGTTGCTAATTGTCTGCTATTTTATAATAGTTTATCTTTATTTGTTATACTATACCAAAAAAATTCTTCTTGTTATGCGTATTCTAGAGCAGTTATGGATCTCAATATACGAAAACATAGGAAAGAATTAACATTCCTGAGAAATAGTAGCGCGGTTGCAAGAGGATTTTTTATACGACATAAAGCAAGCAACGAGTTGATTCGCCTTCTTGTTAATGTGACTCTAAATAGTCTATTCGGAAATTTGCATATCAATAATCGAATTTTAAAGAAATTAGCACCCTTTAAAAAGAATATGCGTAAACTGAAAGCAAAAAAATCATTAACCTTTCAACGTAAAACACTATCTCAATTTGGCGGATTTTTGCCACTTTTATTGCCCCTGTTGCTCGGTGCCACAGAAATCGCAACAACTGTAGCTACCGCGCTTACGTGATGTCTTTTCAAAAATTATATTTAGTAACACCTGAACAATATAATATAATAAAGTCAAAAACAACTCCATTTTCCCAAAAAATAAAAACAACCAAAAAAAGAACAGTCATAAAAAGTCGAAATAGGCAAACAATAAACGAAAGAAAAGGAAGGGTGTTGAGGTTATTCGATTACACCCGAAAGAGTAGATATATATAATGTCATGGATAAAAAGATTAACGGTAACCTGTAACCTTCATTGTCTATGTAATTCTAGAACAGTTAGTAATAGCTATGACGAGCAAGATTGTGGACCGCAAGTTACGCAAAATTTACTACAGTGTTTCAAATGTTGCGGGATTTTCAAGTCAAAAAAAACTAAGTACTGCAACAAAAATCAAACCAGCTATAGTCAAAAAATGGTTGCAAGGTGAATCTAATTACACTCTACATGCACCGGCGCGAAAACATTTCCCTACGAGTCGCATGTATTTTTATGGTATAAGCGACACAATTCAAGCGGATCTGATTGATATGCAACAACATCGGGAAACAAATTCTGATTATGGATATATTTTGACCGCAATAGACTGCTTTAGTAAGCGTGGATGGGCTTTACCCCTGAAACGAAAAACGGGAAAAGAAATTAAGCGTGTTCTAGAAACAATATTTAATGATGAAACACCTAGAAATTTGTGTACAGATCAAGGCTTGGAATTTGATAATAAGCTGGTTTTGGATTATTTGAAACTAAAAAAGGTGAGGTACTATACAACTCGGTCTCAATTTAAGGCTGCAATCTGCGAAAGATTTAATAGAACTCTGAAAACAAAAATGTTCAAAATATTTAATCGACGCAAAAATTTTAAATGGCTTAAAATATTGCCGGAAATACTAGTAGCCTATAATAAATCGAAACATCGTTCAATTGGTATGGCACTGTTACATGTAAATAAAACAAATGAGGATAAAGTACGTAAAAAACTATATGGGGACCTCTCTAAAATTAAAGTTTCCCCTCCAGTCTTTAAAATAGGAGACAGTGTGAGGTTAAATATTTCTAAAAATAGATTTGAGAAAGGTTATATTCAAGGTTGGACAACGGAAATTTTCACGATCGCGAGGATAAGAATGGATAGGTTCCCGATCGCAATGTATCACGTAAAAGACGCCGTGGGCCGTGAGATTGAGGGAAGCTTCTACCCAGAAGAAATTCAGAGAGTTCAGCAAAAGAGCAACATATTAGCAATCGATAACATAGTAAAGTCAAGAAACAGGGGAGCCGAGCTGGAATATCTTGTTAAATTTAAAGGTTATAAGCGCGCAACCTGGATAAAACAGTCTCAACTACGGAAATAGATAATGATGGATACTTATATAAGCCTATTCTGTAATGGGCCAACTGAAAAGTTTCCAGGGAATACATTGGCCAAATTTACAAATGACTTACCATATACGTTAATTCTGAGTGAAAACATGGAAGTGGGACTGAGTGAGATACAGTATTCTAGTTCTTTCTATAATTTAGTCGAAGAATCTCAATTTATTGTTTATCGAGATATTCATCAGTCAACTATAATAAATTTCATGCCGGGTTTATATGGGAGCATAGAAGCTATAGTGGATCGAATAAATAGAGAAAATGATCACCCCTCCCTACCAGAATTAATTTATTTAAAGTGTTCAAATCAAGTGATACTAAGATTGCCGCCACGCTTTTCATTCGAAATAAGTGGTGACCTAAAGATAATATTAGGCTTGGATCGATTGGTTAACGTGGATGAAAACAGAGAAAAGTTAGATTTATGGTATAGAAATTTTGATATTTCATTATCGCCTCTAGGGATTCTTTCGCTCAAGCAAAAACATGAAAGACGTAGAGGGTTCATAAACTTGATTTGTCCTTTTCCCTGCAATTTAACCAGAGGTAGAGAAAATCTGTTTATTTATAGCGATATAGTTACTTATGGCATAATTGGTAATACAACCGCTCCTTTACTAAGAACCCTACCTATTACATTGGAGCAATCGCGTCATATTACTAGAGAATTTAAGAAAATATATTATAAGAAAGTAGCGAAAACTTATATCAATCAGATACATATTGAAATACGTAATGAAAAGGGAGAATTATTATTATTTAATGGTGGAACAACTTTAATTACCCTTCATTTACGAAGTAAAAATAATAATAGTAATGTATAAAATATTATATTTACCTTCAAACAGTTCTCCGGGTCGTTTCCCATTAAATACTGCATCCAATTTCAACGTAGAGCTCGCTGCCCCCTTGCGGTTAAAAGGAGAATGGTTTATTGGATTATCCGAATTAATATACTCTGCTTCAGTTCATAATCTGGAAAATGTAAAAATTACGCTGTGGAATAGTAGTCGAACTAAGCGTGAATTTATGCTTCCGGGTGGTTGCTATAGCGACATTGAGGTTATGATTAATCAACTAAAGCATACAACACGAATCGGAGATTTTTTATCGCTAGAATATAGCGAAATACATAATAATATTACTATTCAGATGCTCAAGAATACTCAAAAAATTAGGTTCCATGGAAATAAACTTATCGAGTTGCTAGGTTTAAAAGGTTTAGAGAGTGAATACTACATTAATAAAAATATGTTACGTATAATAAAAACTAGAGACTATCTACAGATAACTCGCGTTGATGTGACAGAGTTAATGGAGCCTCTAATTATTCGTAACCCGGTCCACTTTGTCATGAGCAATATAAATGTTTATTCCAATATATGTGCCAATAGCATAGTAGGCAATCAACTTAAACCGCTTTTGAGAAGTGTTGCATATGAGGGAAGCTGTGGACAATTAATTCATAAGGAATTTACAAAAATTAATTATAAACCTATTGCTCTTCATAATATCGAGTTAATAAACATAGAATTGAAAGACGATCAAAATGAAAATATAAAATTTAATAGCGGCACGGTGATTGTAACTTTAATCTTAAAAAATCAATAATCGGAAATTTATTTGAAACATATTCGCAAAAATGAAAACTTGTTGTAATTTGAGTTTGGGCTCTCACTCGACTCACGCGTCTCGAGGTGGTCTATATAGCAGTGGGCCAGTGTGTACAATGAATCAGAGAGTGAAAAGAGAAAAGGTTGGTGGTTTACCCTATTTTAGGGGTGGCTATAGACCACGCTATTTAAATTCTAGAACTGTATTCGCTAGACACGGCCAGAGAGGAAAGGGAATATTGGGAAATATATTGCGAATCGCGACCAGAGTAGTACCGAAGGTGATTAAACCCGTGGCGCGT